>MCFG01000631.1:0-20997 GCA_002104895.1 Anaeromyces robustus | reverse complement strand
TAATAAATAATATAAAAATCAAACATAAAAAGTTCATATTCTTTATTAAAAAATCATTTAAACAAATTAATTAATCTCTATATTTCTTTTTTCTTTATAGTTTATGAAATAAAAACATAAAAAACAACAAAATAAAAGATTATTTTATTAATAAAATAAATATAAATTAAAATAATTATTTTAATTTTAATTAACAAGATGTAATAAAGAATATTCATTAGTTTGACCAGAAGTTCTAATAAAATCAGCAATTAATAAATTACAATAAAAGTTTTTGGTTTTATTAGCCATTTTTTTAATTTTTGCACCTATGAAAAAGGCTTCAACATCAAGACATAATCCATGGGTATATGCTCTTAATAAACCGGCTGGTACAACGAAATCAAGTGAAACTCTTCTAAATGGTATTCTATTAAATAATTTAATTAAAGCAACGGGTATTTCAGTTTCATTTTCATTATCTATTAAAAATTCTTCTTCCATTTCCTCTATTTTTTTTATTTAACAATATAAAATAATAACATAATGTATATATAATATAAATATATTATTATTATTATTAATATTATTATTATTATTTATATAATTATTATTATAAATAAATGTTAAATGAATATTATATTATTGTTATTATTACTACTACTACTACTACTACTACTACTACTACTACTACTACTACTACTACTACTATTATTATTATTATTATTATTATTATTATTATTATTATTATTATTATTATTATTATTATTATTATTATTATTATTATTATTATTTATAAAAAATTTAAATATATATACCATAATGTGTAAGTGGAATATCTTCTTTAGTTTCATTATTATTATTATTATTCTTTTTTTCCTGTTCTTTTTTATTAGCTAAAGCTCTTTTAATTTGATCATCAATATCTGGAGAAGGAACAACCTTAACATTATCATAATAAAAATCTTTTGATATTTTTGTATTAAATACTTCCTTTTGATAATAATCTAATTCTTCACCTTCATTAAATCCTGAATACATAACAATTCTGGTATCATTAACACCAGGAATTAAAATATCTTTTTCATTTTCTAATATAGAAGGATAAGGTGATTCAATACATCCCATAGCTGAACAATATTTTACTTGTAAATCATATCTTAAAAATGCTGTTAATGTTCTATTTGGAAATCTTGCTAAAGCTTCCATTTCTTCTTTACTACAACAATTCATTATACGATATTTATATTTTTTACTTTTATTTTCCTCATTATTATTATCATTACTATCATTATTATTATTGATGTTGTTGTTGCTGTTGTTGTTGCTATTGTTGTTATTGTTATTGTTTTTATTAGTTTTATTAGATTTTTTTTCATTTTCTTGGAAAGTTAATTCTTTACCGACATCACCGACAACAGTATTAAGAAAACCTTTAACAACAAATTTTTCAGCTTTTTTCATAAATTTTGAACTTTCATTTGAAGGAGAAACAAGTGAACCAAGATGAGGTGAACTTAAAGATAAATAAGAACATGGGATAACATTAGTTAAAAAGGTATAATTTTTTTTAATATATTCAAAATAATTATCAAATGTTTCATCTTTTTGAGTAAAAGTAGAATAAAGTTTTGTTATTAAACCACGTGCAACATTTCCACCTAAAGAATGTCCTGAAAATGAAAGATAAATATTACATTCTACACCTTCAAAATTATTATATTTACTTGCATCACGTTTTAAATCTTTTACCAAAGTATTTTCAAAATATTGAGTAAATTCTTGAAATTCATTTTGAAACATAATTTCAAAAGGAAAAGTTGCTTTCATTCCTGAATTGGCATTAGTACAATAGATATTAACAATATTTTTTATTTCTTTATCATTTTCATCTGGAAATAATTTATTAAATGTTTCCTGAAATTGAAGTTTTATATTTTTATAATCTTCATTACTACCACCAAGACCGTGAATGAAATAACACAATAAAACATTTAATTTTTTCATTTTCTTTTTTTTTTAGTTTTTTATGTTTTTATTTTTTATTTTTTTTTTGTTTATTTTTTTTTTTTTTTTTTTTGTTTATGTATTTGTATGTGTTGCTTTCGTTTTCGTTTTCGTTTTTATTTTCTATTTTATTTTGTTTTGTTTGGTTTTTTTAAACTTGATTAGTTAGTTAAAATAATAATTGAAAAATAAATAAGAAAATTAGCAAATAAGTAAAATAAATAAAAAAAATAAATTTATAGATTTCAATTTATAATTAATTTAATAATTATAAATTGAAATTTCTTATAATAATAATAATATTTAAATAAATTATTATAAATTAATTATAACTATATATATATTAACAATTTATTAATTGCAGAAAAAAAAGCCCATACACAAATTAAATTAAATAAATAATTTTTAATATAGTTTCCATATATTAATAATATACTCTAAAATAATGAAATATATATATTATTTTTATAATTTGCTATTTATTATATAAAATAAATATCAAATTTTATAATAATTAATAAAAAAAGCCCATACACAAATTAAATTAAATAAATAATTTTTAATATAGTTTCCATATATTAATAATATACTCTAAAATAATGAAATATATATATTATTTTTATAATTTGCTATTTATTATATAAAATAAATATCAAATTTTATAATAATTAATAAAAAAAGCCCATACACAAATTAAATTAAATAAATAATTTTTAATATAGTTTCCATATATTAATAATATACTCTAAAATAATGAAATATATATATTATTTTTATAATTTGCTATTTATTATATAAAATAAATATCAAATTTTATAATAATTAATAATATTTAAAAAAGAAAAAGAAGAAAGAAAAAAGAATACTAAGTAAATCATTAATGAAGTTTCAATTGTGCAAAAAAAAAAAAAAAAAAAAAAAAAAGAAATAACTATTATTAAAAATAAATTAGATAAATTAAATTATAATTTTCTAATTTAAATAGAATATATGTATAGAAGATAGTTTGAAAAACAAAAAAAAAAGAAAAAACAAAAAAAAAAGCAAGAAAGAAAATATTTAGAGAATTTAAGTATAAATTAATTTATATAAGAATTATTAAAAGTAATATTAAATAATTCTGTATGTGTTTTACTATGTTTTACAATATATTGGTTTATAAAAAATTATTGATTAGAATACTAAAATGGATTCAATTGAAATAAAATATAATAAATGAGAGAAAATTTTCATACTATTAAATCAGTAGTAAGAAATATTTACATTATCTAGTATATTATTATAATAATAAGTTATAATAAGATTGACGGTTATTCTCTAATAAGTGTATCGGATTGACCTTTATTTAAATTTTATTATTTTATACTACTTATATATATAATAAAAATATTGTAAATATTATATTATAATAATATTTATAAATACATATATTCATTCTAATTATAGTAATGATTTATATGTTCTTTATTAAATATATATTATAATCGTTTAACATAATAGTTAATATATATATATATATATATTACTATGACATTAATTATTTAATTATGGTTATACATATAAAAAAAAATTAATTCAAAAACAAACATAATAATAATTATTCATTTCGTATTATTACTTTCTTTTATATACAGTTTTTTGAATGTAAAAGTATAAAAATAAATTTTTAGAATAAAAATAAAAATAAAAAAACATTTTTATACAAGATAAAATATTACACGATTTATTCTTGGTTATTTTTTATTATTATTATTTTTTAACGTTAAATAAATGGTTTCATATTAATTAATAAAAATGATTAAAGCCCTTGTAATTTTCATTTATTATATTTATCGAAATAATATATAATATTAATAATTTATTTTTTATTATTAATATTATTAGAAATAACTATAAAAAAATAATTTTAATATAATGTATAATCAAAAAATATTAAACTACAAACTAATGTATATTTTATTTTTCAAGTAATTTATTATTGTTTTTTTTTTATTATTATTATTATTATTATTATTATTACTTTATTATTTTACTTAAACTTAACTTTTTATTTTTTAAGATTTTTTTATTATTTAGAATTTCAATAATTTTTTGATAACCCGTATGATTGGATAAAAATTTAAAAATTTTAAAAATAATTTTTTTTTTTAAATTTCTTTTATTTTTTTTTTTTTTAAAAAAAAATAATTAATATTAATATTAATAATTTTTATTATATGTATATATAAAAAATAATAAGTTAATATTAAAATCTCTTTTTTTTTTTTATCTTTTTTGAATTTTAGAATTAAAATACATATATATTTATATAAATATTATTTATATAATTTATTAATAATATAAATAATAAATAATAAATAATAAATAATAAATAATAAATAATAAATAATAAATAATAATATCAAAATATATAATAGACATTTTTAGAAAAGTTTTACATATATATATATATAAAACTAATAAAATGAAAGTTCCACGTCCAAATATAAAATCAAAAATCAGCAGTGTAGCTGATAAAATTAAAACTGAAAATATTAAAAATAAAATGAAAAGAGCAGATGTAGTAGCAAAATTAAAACATGATAAAGCTCAAAAGAAATTAGAAATGAGAAAACAACGTAAAAAAGAAGAAGAAGCAGATCCATCAAAAAAAGAAGAACGTTTAAAAAAGAATATACCAAAAACATTAGAAAATACAAGAGAATTTGATGAAACTATAGTTGATGTTGATGATGAAGAAGTAATTTTACAATTTAAACTTTTTTTTTATAAATTTCGTAATAAATATTTCCACTTTAATAATTCAAATAAACCATGAATCTCTTATTAACTTGTATTTAATTTAAATAATTTATATATATAACATTACATTAATAATAATAATAATAATTTCATTGGAAAAAGGTTATGCAAGATGAAGAAACAGATGAATTTGCTGAATACTTTAACGGAAAAACTCCAAAAATATTAATTACAACAAGTAGAAAATCAACACCTGTAAATATTTTTATTTCATTTTTTTTTTTATCAATAAAAAAAAAATTTTTTTTTTTTTTAATATTATAATTGAAAAGAAATGTGAATGAAACGCTTCACAAAAAAATCAACATTTTCAATGATTTATTAAAATAATACTTTTCTTATATATATATATAATTTATACATTTTATATATGAATATAAATATATATATATATATAGAATACATATAGATTCACTGATGAATTAGTTGACATTTTCCCAAATTCAGAATTTGTAAAAAGACATCCAAAATTAGATTTAAAAAAAATGGTTGATATGGCAGTAGAAAAAGAATATACTGATGTAATTGTTGTTAATGAAGATAAAAAACAACCAGGTAAGTTTATTCTTTAATTTATTTAAATATAAATTATAAATTATTATGTTTATTATGTATATTAATTATTTATTATGATTAAAATTTAAACATCTCAAATAAAAAAAAAAAAATAAAATAAAAAAAAATAGTTTCTATGACTATTATGCATTTACCAAATGGTCCAACAGCCAATTTTAAATTATCAAGTGTTCGTTTAACCAAAGATATTGCAGTAAGTTTTTAAAGGAAATTTAAATTTTCCGTATATATATTATTATTATTAATTTTTCATTTATTATCTATAATATTAAAATAAATTAATAATATTTTTATTATTATTATTATTATTATTATTATTATTATTATTATTATTATTATTATTATTATTATTATTATTATTATTATTATTATTATTATTATTATTATTATTATTATTATTATTATTATTATTATTATTATTATTATTATTATTATTATTATTATTATTATTATTATTATTATTATTATTAATAACTATCAAATTATTATTTATCATTAAATAAAAAAATATCAAATAAAATAATAATATAAATAAAATATATATATATATATTAACCAATTTATAAACAATAATCATAATAACAATATTATTATTATTCAAAAATGATCTTCAAAAAAATAAAAAAAAAATAAAAATAAATAAATAAAATAAAATAAAATAAAAAAAAGGGACATGGTCGTTCAACTGCACATAAACCAGAATTAATTTTAAATAATTTCAATACAAGACTTGGTCATACCATTGGTCGTATGTTTGCAGCATTATTCCCACCAATTAAAAAATTTGAAGGTCGTCAAGTTGCTACTTTCCATAATCAACGTGATTTTATATTTTTCAGAAGACACAGGTATAAAAATATATAAATCTTTTATTTATATATATAATATTTATATATATATATATATAATCTTATTATTATTATTATTATTATTATTATTTATTGTATTATAATAAATTTATAATAATAATATCGTATTTAAAAAAATTAATAATAAATATAAATGATTATTAACAAAATATATATATCTATATTATACAATTTTTATTTTATATATTATCATTAATTATTACATTATCAAAAAAAAAAAAAAAAAAAAAAAAAAAAAAAAAAAAAAAAAAACATTAAAATTAAATCAAAAATTAATAGATATATTTTTAAAGATGGAAAAAAAGTAAATCTTCAAGAATTAGGTCCAAGATTTACATTAAAATTAAAATCATTACAACGTGGTACATTTGATACAAAATTTGGTGATTATGAATGGGTATTTAAGGTAAAGATTAAAAAAAAATAATAATAATATTTATATATTTAATTAAAATAAAAGATAAAAATAAAAATAATGATAATAATGAAATATAATAATAAAATAATAAATTATTTTTTTTTATTTATTTATTTATTTATTTATTTATTATAAATAAATTATAAATTATAATAATTAATAGCCTGAAATGGAAACCAGTCGTCGTCGTTTCTTCTTATAAGTTTTACCTTTTATATATTTTTTTGATCTTTCTCAAAATTTTTTTTAAAAAAAAAATATATCATATCTTTTATATATATATATATATAATATATATAATATTTAAAAATATAAATAATTAAATATATATAATATATTATAATATGTTTTTGTTATATATATATATATACATATTATATTTAACTATTTAATATATTAAAGTAAATTTTCATAGACGTTACTATTTATAATATAAAAAATAATACCTATATTTATTGTATTTTTTATTTTATTTATATACAATTAATCATTATTTATTTAAAAAAAAAGAAAAAAAAATTTAAAAAATAAAAAAAATAAAAAACCTATTATTAAAATCAAAATTATATCATAATATCATATATATTTGTATATTCTTATTCTTATTCTTATTCTTATATATATATATATTAATAAATTAATTATTTAATTATTCAATGTTGTTATTTCACCATACTATTTAATTCATATTCCTAGATATAGATATATATTTTATAATCTATAAAGTATTTTAATAAAAAAAAAAATTTTTTAGAATTTTTTGAATTTTTAGAATTTTTAGAATTCGAATTAGAATATAAGAATTGAAATTGAAAAAAATTTTATTTATTATTAAATGGTTAAATGGTAGCGGTTCATCTAAATTTGAAATAATTTTATTTATTATTAAAAAAAAAAATAGCCCAAATTTAATAAATATCAAAATTATTTATTATTTGGAATAGGATAGATCAATTTTACTTTAATTCTATATTTAGAATTAAGGGCTGTATGGATTTATTGTTTTTAAATATTATTATACTTCTTTTTTTCCTCCAGTATTATCTATTATTATCTATAATATTTTACTGGTTTTTATTTTTTTTAGTATCATTTTTTTTCATTATGTGTTTTTTTTATGATTCATGTATTTTAATATTTAAATTCAATAAAGTTGACGTACAAATTGTGTGCCATAGAAAAAAAAAAAAAAAAAAAAAAAAAAAAAAAAAAAAAAAAAAAAATTTATTATTTATTTTATTTTATTTTATTTTTTTGTACATACATATTTTATATCTTTCATACCTTTTATATCTTATATTGAATTTAGTTGAGTAAATCAAAATATATATATATATTTTTTTTTATTGAGAGATATTCAATTCAAAATAAAATTAATTGTTTCTAGGTTTGCATTATTTCTTTTAATACTATTAATTTTTGTTTGTTTGTTTGTTTGTTTGTTTGTTTAATATCAAATATCAAATGATTTTTTCAGATTTTCTAAAAGAAAAAAAAAAAAAAAACCTTTAATAAATTTAAAGTTTAACAAAATTTTTTTAAAAAAGAAAAAATAAAAAAAAAAATGTAAATGTAAATGTAAATGAATTAAAATAATATCCAAAAGTGTAAAGGAAATTGTAAATGTAAATGAATTAAAATAATATCCAAAAGTGTAAAGGAAATTGTAAATGTAAATGAATTAAAATAATATCCAAAAGTGTGAAGGAAATAGAATAAAATTAAAAATAAAAATAAAAATAAAATTTAATATTTAAATTTTAAATTTTAAATTTTAAATTTATTTATAATTTCATTTAGTATTTATTTAATTACAAATTATTTTTAATGCTTTTGGTAATGAATATTTTTTTTGTTTAAAAAAAAAAAAAAAAAAAAAAAAGAGGATAAAGTTTTATTCATCTTTTATATATATTATATATATTAAGAAATTATATATTATATATTATTAAAAAAAAAAAAATTGATTCCATATTTGTTGTATTTGAAAGTAGTAGAGAAGATTTCATAAATTTCATAAAAAATTCTTTTTTTTTTTTTTTTGTTATTATCCATTTAATTTAATATATTTGTATTTTTACTTTATTATTCTTTAAAAAATTAAAAAAAAATTCAATGAATTAATTAAAAAATATATTGAATAAAAATTATTAAAATTATATATAATATAATTATGTTATTATTTAAGAATTAAAAGCATTAGATTTTTTTCTTTTCTTTTAGGGGGGATTATTAACATTAACACTTATATAAGTTCATAATATTTTCATATCAATGATTCTTTTTTTCTTTTTTTTTTTTTTATTATTATTATTACAATTTCTTAATATGAATTTTAACAATGGCTTGCCATTGTATTATTTTTAATTTAAAGCATACAATTGGTATATCATCTTTATTGAATTTAAAATATTAATAATACATGAATCATAAAAAAAAAAAAAAACAGCACAAAATAAAAAAAAAAATGATACTAAAAAAAAATAAAAAAACCAGTTAAACATTATAAATAACAATGAATAAATAAAATACTAAAGGGGAGGGTATAAAAAGTAGTATAGTAATACATAAAAAAAAAAAAAAAATTATAAAAATTAATCCTATCCCCTATTCTACTTGAATCCGGTAAAATAGGGATCAGTAATTTGCCTTACTAAGCTGTTCTACTTGCTGTGTTATCAGCATTGACGTTCCCTTGGAGAGGGTGGTTTTTGAATTTATTGAATAATATATATATATATATAGATAGATAGATAGATAGATGTTTGCCTTTTTTTACAGACCACCAGAACCAAGGCATGATTTTTCTTTTTTAGACTAAAGGAAGAGAATACACTTCCATTTTTTTTTTTTTTTTATTTATTATAAAATAGTTATTAAATACATTTAGATTACTATCTAAAAAATTACTATCTAAAAAAAAAATCTATAACATAAATTTAATATAAAGAAAAATATAATAAATTTCTGAAAAATAATTATAATTTCAGTGTTAGGGTACTTGTTCGGATTTCACTCCTTTCTAAATGGTAAAATAATATAAAAACAAAGAAGTAACATCTGAATTAAAGATAGTGTGGTGTCCATTAAACTCTCCCTTGGGCACTTGGGCAAACTTCATCATTTCTAGTAAAAGAAGATGACTCCGAAGGCCCTGCCCTGTGATTGAAATAACATCGCGATTCAAGATATTATTATTATTGTCTTTTCGATTCGACGTTGACGCTCTTGGTAATAATGGGTGTTGATTTATACCGATCAAATAACACCACCAAAAAGTCTGCATATGATTGGTACTGTTTTTGTTAAATATTCAGCCAACTCCCACAAAGTATGGAACAGGAAGCTCCTTTGAACTTTTGTAAAGATGTTCAATTAAATGCTTCCGTTCTCCTTTATCGAAATGCAGCTCAACCAAGGCATAATTAGGATATATCAATTCAATTAGAGCCTGAAGATCATAACAAGAATGGAAGATGGAAGATTTTTTGAATATGTTAGCAGACTCAAGTCTGACACTTTTTTTTTTTTTTTTTTTTTTTTTTTTTTTAGACTAAAGGAAGAGAATATACTTCCATGTTTTTTTTTATTTATTATAAAATAGTTATTAATACATTTAGATTAAGTACATAAATAGAATAGATTAAAAGAAAAAATTTCTATCTAAAAAAATCTATAACATAAATTTAATATAAAGAAAAATATAATAAATTTCTGAAGTAATTATAATTTCAGTGTTAGGGTACTTGTTCGGATTTCACTCCTCTCTAAATGGTAAAATAATATAAAACAAAGAAGTAACATCTGAATTAAAGATAGTGTGGTGTCCACTAAACTCTCCCTTGGGCAATCTTCATCATTTCTAGTAAAAGAAGATGACTCCGAAGGCCCTGTGGTAGAAATAACATCGCGATTCGAGATATTATTATTATGTCTTATCGATTCGACGTCGACGCTCTTGGTAATGATGGGTGTTGATTTATACCGATCAAATAGCAACTCCAAAAAGCTGCATATGACTGGTACTGTTTTTGTTAGATATTCAGCCAATCCCACAAAGTATGGAACAGGAAACTCTTTTGAACTTTTATAAAGATGTTCGATTAAATGCTTCCGTTCCCCTTTATCGAAATGCAGCTCTTCTAGAGCTAAAGTTCCACCAAGATTTTTTTTTTTTTTTTTTTTTTTTTTTATGGCACACAATTTGTACGTCAACTTTATTGAATTTAAATATTAAAATACATGAATCATAAAAAAAACACATAATGAAAAAAAAATGATACTACTAAAAAAAAATAAAAACCAGTAATATATTATAGATAATAATAAATAATACTGGAGGGAAAAAAAATAGTATAATAATATTTAAAAACAATAAATCCATACAAGCCCTTAATTCTAAATGTAGAATTAAAGTAAAATTGATCTATCCTATTCCACTAGGGTCGGAAATAGGATCGGCATTTGCCCTACTAGGCTGTCCTACTGTGTTATCAGCATTGACGTTCCTGGAGAGGTTGGTTTTAAATTTATTGAACAATATATGTTGTCTTTTACAGACAACAGGCATGATATCATTCAATAGAGCCGCAGATCGCAACAAGAATGGGGATTTTGAATAAGTACCAGATTCAGTCTGACACTTAAACAAACATTCCCATTCCATTTTGTATGGACTATCGTTAATTCTATCACTAAAACCATAATCCCTTCCACCAATTAAAAAAATATAAATACTATACCTATTAACTATTTTTTTATTACCTAATATATCTATATTACTAATACAATTAAACCTCATATTATTACTATTTTTATAACCCTTAACAATACTATTAATTCTATTATCTACACTAGGGTTATTACTGGTCCTAACTAAACTATTAAAAAGACTATCTAAAAAATAAAAAAAATTTCTATCTAGATCAGAGAAGTGATCAATACGAAGATTTTTAAATAAGAAACAATTTATAAACCAATGATCAATTCTCTGATCATTGGTTTATAAGTTTTAGCTTTAATTGATTTATCACTGTTCATGTCTCTGTCCCAATAGAATTCCATAATTTCTTTAGAAGAGGATGAAATATTGTTTAATTTATCATTTAATATTTTACTTTCTTTGTCCCAAGTCCATTTTCTTGTTGTAGCAACATTATTAACTATCTTAGAGATAATGCAGTTGGAGTCCTTCCACTTATTAAAACATCTAACCTGAGCTAAAGCACATTTACCAGAAAGTGGAGGAATATTGAGTTCTAATGAGATGCAATAAATAGAAACAAAAGAATTAGGTTTCGAGTAGCCTAAAATCCAATAAAAACCTTTGTTAATAATTGTTTGTGTAGAACTAGTATTGTTTTTGTTAGAACCAAGCAAAGGAGCGTAATAGGAAACTTGTCCAATAACTTTTTCAGAGAATAAAGTTCTTTTAAGAGGAATAGGAATCAGATCATTTTTTAAAAAACCTTGAATTGAAAACAAAGCCTTACTAACTTTATTTTTCATTTTACTAATAACGAATTTTAAATCTAGAGATTTGTGAAAGGGAACACCAAGGTAAGTATAACAATCTGTTTTAGGGATTGGGATTCCTGTTAAATAAAAAGTAGGGTCTTCTCTAAGAATATATTCCGAATTTTCATGTCTAACAGCAAATGTGGCACATTTATTAATTCCAAAAGTCATCTCATTGTCCTTAGCCCATTTACTAACTAAGCGAAGAAGTTTATTCATACGAGATCTACTAGGGGCACAAAGAACAATATCATCAGCAAATAATCCTCCACAGCAATATTCAGTATCTATTTTCACACCATTATGCAGGCAATCGTTGAAGATGTCGTTGATAAACAAATTAAAAAGTATAGGAGATAAGGGACATCCTTGTCGAACTCCTTTAAGTATACTGAAGGAATCGGAAAATTGTCCATTAATTTTAACACAAGCTTTGGAAGACAGATATAGGTTCTCCAAAAATTGAAAGCATTTTCCTTGTATACCAAGAGTATAAATTTTCGATAAAATGTTATAGATGGGCACAGAATCGTAAGCTTTTTTAAGATCCAGAAAAGCTATATAAGTATCTTCCCCTTTGAATTTACGTCTTTGACAAATAGAAAGAATAGAGATAAAAAGACTAATACATTCTTCCTTATTCCGAAAGCCAAATTGTTCTGGTCTAATGAATCCATGACTTATACCATATTCAGAAATTCTAGAAGCAATAATTTTCGAAAGAATCTTAATACCATTATTGATAAGAGAGATACCACGATAGTTATCACAATTAGAAAGATCGCCTTTTTTTGGAATAGAAACAATGGAGGCATTATTCCAAAAAATAGGAAAATCACCATTCCAAATACGATTAATTAAGAAATGGAAACAACTAAGACCAGCCGGAATATAGGAATCATTATTTGCAGAGTCATCTGAAGAGGAATCAGGAATTAAAGCTTTATAAAATTCAATAGGATACCGTCGGGACCCGAGGCTTTAAAGTTAGGGATAGAAAGGATGGCCTTTTTGATTTCTTCAATGCTGATATCTTGGTTAATATCCCATACTATGTTATTTCCACTCTTTATACGATTGATAGCGGGAGAATACTTCCAGAATTTTTTATTCATGCTATGTCCAGTAGAGTCATTACTAAGTTTCTTATAATAATTACACCAAACATCTAATTGATCTTTAGTACTATACACTAAGTTATCTTGGTGGTCTCTGATAGGATGAGGTATAAATAACTCTGATTGTTATTTTTAATATTCTTCTTAATCCATGACCATGATTTTCTGCTGTCATTTTTTAAGGTAGCCTCGCAGCCTATTTTAATCCAAAATAAATAGTTTTGTCTTCTAAATTCATTACATTTTTTATGAATAGATTGGCATAATTTATTATAAGATGCAACAAGGATAATAAATTGATTAGGTTCATAATCTAAATGGCTCTTTTTAATTTGTCGATACTTCAAGCTTTTAATTCTTTGAAGACAGTAAATATTACGTGACATATGGAACATTGATTTCCTAATTTCAGTAGAAGATGTAATTTCAAGATCCTCTGCAATTGAATTAGATGTATCAATAAACTTATCAACTAGATCATCAATAGAAAGATAAGGATTATTAAAAATCTCATTATTTAAAATAGCAAACTTGTTATTGTCAACAATATCGTTTTTCATTTCCTTACAGCGAATTCTATTCCATTGAACAACCTTTTTTGGGTGAGTAAAGGAGAGATCAACAAAGTTTTTCTTACAATATACTAGCATTGGTTTATGATCAGAGACTGGGTGATAATCAATAAAAGAAGCATACGATATAAGGTTCAACATTTTATAATTAACCAAAGCATGATCAATATCTGAAGATAGATTACCTTGAACCCAAGAGATTCTTGAACTATTGAGAGGTAAAATCATCCAACCATTAATCGGTGATATTTTTTCTTCAAGGTCCACTGTTTTCATGTTAAAATCCCCAACAAGAATAGAAGCATGATCACGATGAATATTAAGCCATTCAATAACTTCTGCTAAAGCACACTTCACTTGTGTAGAATGAGAGCTGACGGGGATATATACATTTCCAACAGAGCATTTAGAGTCGTAGATATTATAATTGGTTAAGGAAATAATGTAATTAAATGAATTCTCTTCAAGTATTGCTTGACAAGATTTATGAAAACCTAAAAATAAACCTCTCATGCCTGGAATACTATCAACTGCTCTTCTAACAAAATAACGGTAATTGGGAATAGTGACTTTACATGGTTGACTACTATTGGAACCAGAACCATTCTTTGTTTCTTGAAAACAGAGGAAAAGAGGTTTGAATAATGTGATAAAGTATTCGATACTATCTTTCTTTTCATGGTTCCATCCATTGGTATTCCAACTGAGACAAAAAGTAAATTTATCTTTGATAGAATTAAGAGAGTTGAGATTAGAGTGTATACTAACTAATGAGTTGCGTTGAGAAGAATCTGAAGTATTAGATTGTGAGGATGTTGTAGTAGAATTACTTTGGTTATTAATTGAATCATTAAAGTTTGTTGTAGAATTACTTTGGTTATTGATTGAATCATTAAAGTTTGTTGAAGAAGAAAATAGTTGATTTCTGGTCTGTTGAAGTGATCTTTTACGAATATAATGAGTGCAATTACTATACGACAAGCGAGCATTTGAGATATGTGATACAAATTTCTTTTTGAAATCATCAAATTTGAAGTCAGATGATAAAACCTTGATCCTAAAATACCAACCTCTAGAACACATAGATCGTTTAACTGAAAGAATGTACTTGTTGAACTCCTTAAATTTCGATTCCAGAAAATCCATCATATATGCATTGGTCCATGAGTGAAGGCCATTGATGAAGATAATGCTAGTGTTGTTAATATCAATTCCATAACAACGGAAACCACGAACAAACACATTACTATTTTCGTTACTATTATAAAAATTCCGTACCATTGTGATTATATATATTTAATATTGAAAAAAATAAAAAGAAAAATGAAGTGCAAAACTAAAATATATATATATATATTTTTTTTTTTTTTTTTTTTTTTTTTTTTTTTTTTTTTTTTTAAACTAAAAAGATCGAGTTAAAAAAAATGTAGACTAGTAATAACTGAATGTAAATTTTTCACTGTTGTTTAAATTTTACAATTGTTTATCTTCTTTACACTATTATAAAAACACTTTTAGAATATTGATAGTTGTTATAAAATCTCTTTTTGCGAATGTAAATATATTTGAAATCTTGTAAATTCTTAAATTCATGAAATTAAAAAAAAGTTAAAGGTGAAGAACTCAAAAATAACTATTCTAAACTCTAATAAAGTATAAGCACATGCATTTGAGTGAATCAAGCTCATACAATAATTAACGCAATTACAATGGATTCATACAGTGATAATATACAGAAATACATGAAAGGTAAATTTAAAAGAAAATACAAATATCTCATTTCCTGCATATCCAGCTTATACATATTATTAGAAAAAAGAACAATTATTTAGGAGACTTCATAAAATGCCCTTAACGTCACCATGTATCGACAGGCATTTACCCTCTTCTGAGCATTCCAAATGAATAGAAGTACAGGTCCTCAGAAGAGGTGTTCCACCAAGAAGGAATAGATATATTTTATGGTTGATATATTTTTCATACTCTAAGATTGAGGTGTAATTGTTAAATAAAGAGTGTCTCTTTATTTTATCTGCAAATGTGATGAAGAGGTCATTGATGAAATCTAGTGAATTCCATCTAATAAGAGAAAAGAAAGGGCAATCAAAGATCCAATGTTCAAAGGATTGCTCTCCTTGTTGACAGCAGGGGAAGTCTGACACTTAAACAATTATTCCCATTCCTTTTTTGTATGAACCAATTATTATTTTTTCTTTCATTAAAACCATTATTCTCTCTTCCACCAATTAAAAAAAATATATATATATATATAAATTCGATACCTATTAACTATTTTTCTATTACCTAAAATATCAATATTACACTTATACTATTAATTCTAATATTATTACTACTTTTATAACCCTTAACAATATTATTAATTCTATTATCTACACTAGTTTTCCTTATCCCATTCAATTCCATTCCATTTACAAACTTTCTTCTTTCCTTTTACATATATATATATATTATTTTTTCTTTTTCTCTTTTCTTATCTTTTTTCTTTTCTTTTTTTTTCAATGTTTTTTAATTTTTATCCAAAATTTATTTATTATATATATATAAATATTAATATAAATATATATATAAATAATATTATATTTTTTTTTATTATTTATAAAAAATGACTAGATTTTTTTTTTTTTTTTTTTTGTTTGTATGTTTGTTTTAAAAAAAATTTAATTATAAAAAAACTATATACATAATAAAAAAAAAAATAAAAATAAAAAAATAAAAATTATAATAATAATAAAGGTTTTAAAGAGAAAAAAAAAAAAAAACATAAAATACTAAAACTAAAATATATATAAACAAAAAATAAAATAAGATAGTAATATTGTGAAATTTTTTTCTTTTTTTTTTAAAAAAAAAAGCAAAAACAAAATAATGAAATCTAAACCTAAAATATATAAACAAAAAAAATATATCAAATAATAATAATAATTAAAAAAAAAAAAAAAAAAAAAAGAGGGGGGATTAATATCTTAAATTTCTAAATAAATATAATATAATAATATAATATAATATTTTTTTTTCTTTCTTTTTTTTTAAAGAATTTTAAAATATTCTTAAAAAAAAATAATATATATATATAAAAAAAAAAAAAAAAAAACAATTTCATTTTCTTTCTCAATTCTTTTTGCTTCTTTGTTAATTCTTTTTTGTTTTCTTTTGTCATAATATGGATATCGTTAATTTTATTTATATATTATTAAATATTATAATATAATAATAAATTATATTATTAATAAATTTTATAATTTATAAATAAAAATAAATATGAATCAAATAATTTTTTTTTTATTATATTATATTTAACTTTTAAATATAAATAAAAAAAAAAAAAACTATTGATTTATATATATTATTATTTATTTATAAGCTAATATATATTATTTATAAATATATAAGAGATTTTTTCTTTTCTTTATTTTTTTAAAAAAAAAATAAAAAAATAAAAAAAAAAACAAATCTTGTATGAATTGTGAATATTATATATTATATAATTCTCTTTTTTTTTTTTTTTTTATATGTGTATGTGTGTGTATGTAATTGTTTTATAGATTATTTTTTTGAATATTGTTTTTGGTTTTTTTTTTTTTTTGGTTTTTTGGTTTTGGTTTTTTTTGGTTTAATTTTTTGTTTGGTTTTTTAGTTTTAGTTTTAGTTTTAGTTTTAGTTTTAATTTTAGTGTTTTTTTTTTTTTTTTGTATTTTTTAATGAAATATTTTTTTTTTTACTTAAAATAAAAAAAAATACTATTGTCGAAATAGTTTTATTTTCTTTATTTTTTTTTTTTTTTTTCTTTTTTTTAATATTATTAATTTTTAATAATTGAATATTAAAGGTTATTAATAATATTAAAAAAAAGAAAAAAAAAAAAAAAATAAAGAAAATATTATATATATAAAAAATTGAAATAAATTTGCATTTTTATAATAATTTTTTTTCTTTTTTTGGTATATAAAAAATTATTATTGTAATTATTTTTTTTTTTTTTTTTGGATATATTTTTGTTAATCATTTTATTATTATTTGTTATTTTGATTTGTTTTTTTTTTTTTTTTTTTTTTTTTTTTTTTTGCGTGTTTGTTTTTGTTTTTTTGTTTTTAGTTTTTTGTGTTTGTTTTTTTTTTTTGTATTTTTTTTTTTTTGTATTTTTTTTTTTTTTGTATTTCTCTTCCCTGTTGGATTGATTTTGATATTTTATTATAAAAATTGTCAATGATTTATTATTTTAGTTGTTTTTTTTTTTTTTTTTTTTTTTTTATTATTATTATTATAATAATTATTTTTTTTTTTTTCTTTTTTTAAAAAAAAATAAAATATAAATATTATATTATGTTATTATTATATAAAAAAAAATAAATATATATTTTATCGATAATTGAGGTGGCAATGTTAAAATACAAAAAAAAAAAATTAGTCATTTTTTATGGGGGTATTTTAAAAAAAAAAGTGTGAGTGTCTTTTATAATATTATATATATAATAATTAAATTTTGGATAAAAATTAAATTAATAATATAATTTATACTTTCTTTTTTTTTTTTTTTTTTTCCTTTTCTTTTTTTTCTTTTCTTTTTTTTTTTTTTTTTTTATATTATTATTATTATTTATTATTTTTTTTAAAAAAAATTTTTTAATGTTTAAAATAAAAAGAAAATGATAATCAATTAAAAAACTTTTTTTTTAAAAAAAATAATAAATAATAATAATAATATAAAAAAAAAAAAAAAAAAAGAAAAGAAAGAAAAGAAAAGAGAAAAAATTATATTTTTTTTTTTAAAAAAAAAATAAAAAAAAAAAAAAAAAGAGAATTAATTCAATTAATTTATATATTATATAAGATTTATTAAAATAAAAAATTATTTAAAAAAAAAAAAAATAAATAAGCGTTTTTTGTATTTTTTTTTATATAAGTGCAAGATTATTTCCATATTTAAATGTTTTTTGAATGTATGTTGTATATAAAAATTGTTAAATACGTTAAATTAAATAATATAATTATTAAAAAAAATTTTTTTTATATGTGTACCGTTATAAATAAATTAAAAATGATTTATATAAATTAAAAAAAAAAAAGATATATCAAAAAAAAAAAAAAAAGTAAAAAAAATATTAAAGATAAAAATATTTTTATATTTTTATATATTTTTAATATTTTTTTTTTGAAAATTTTTCTTTTTTCTTTTTTTTTTTTGATACATTTTATATTTGACATTGTCTTTCCATTAAATAATTTATATTGTCCATACAATTTAAATCAACACCCGAATCTATTCTATTTAATGGTTTTTCTTCATTTTTAATATTAATAAATGATTTACTTTTATCATCACCATAATTATTCAAAGATAAAGTAAATGGTTCATTAATAATACTATTGTTTAATATAGACATAGAATTATTAAAGAAATCTTCTTCTTCACTAGTAAAGGATGATAAATGGGATTCATTTAATAAGAATTTAGACATATGTTCTGGTACAATACTATTTTCTTTTTCATCCATTAAAAGGAATGATTTTGTTATAGAAAATGAATCTTTACGAGCTTTTTTATTTTCTTCTTCCTTATTAGTCTTATCTAAATTATAAAGATCAAATAAGAAGGATTTATGTTGTTCTTGATGATTAATTAAATTATCTTTAGGATCTTCTTCTTCATCTTCTTCATCTTCTTCTTCTTCATCACTATCAATATGGAAATTTATATGATGAATACTTTCATCTACTACAATAAAGGATGAATCATTGGATGGAAGGTATATATCTTTTGGAGATTCATCATCCTTTAAAGTAGTATCTGAATTATCACTATCTGATGAATTATTTTCAGTTTCAACTTGATTTTCATCTAATGGTTCATCATATAAAGTACCTTCAGAAATTCTCTTTCTTTCATTCTTATTAATAGTATTATAAAGGGAAGAAGATAATGGTAAAGAATTAGTTTCTTCTTTAACTTTTTCTTCTGGAGCATTGTCTTCTTCTTCTTCTTCTTCATCAATATATGGAATTTCTGAATCCAATGAAATTTCATCTTCATAAGAGATAGTTCTTGGAAGTGGAGCAAATTGTGGAAGAGAAGTGATTGGAAGGTTATTAAAGTTAATAGAGGAATGTTTGGAATACATTGGGGTAGCTTGAGAATTGACAGTGGTAGTATTAGAATAATAATTATTATAGATATTTTGTTGGAATTGTTGTTGATATTGTTGATATTGTTGATATTGTTGTAATTGTTGTTGATATTGTTGGTATTGTTGATATTGTAATTGTTGGTATTGTTGAAATTGTTGTGGATCCAACATTCTTGAAGGAGTATTATGATGTTGATGATGATGATTAAGTATAACATTATGATGTTGATCATAATGCATAATTTTTCCAATAGCAATATTATCAGTACTATCATCTTCATCTTCTTCTTCTTCTTCATCTTCTTCTTCTTCATCTTCATCATCTTCTTCTTCTTCATATTCTTCTTCATCATATTCTTCTTCATCTTCTTCTTCTTCTTCATCTTCTTCAACAACACAATAATCTTCTTCAATATCTTCTTTAATTTCATCATCATCATCTTCTTCATCTTCATCCATTTGTTCTTCTGGTATATATTCTTTATTAAAGATAATACATAATTCCTTATCTATACTTTTTATTGGTTTCAACTTCTTTCTTTCAGTCTCTTTATGATTAGTAATAAAATGATTCACTTTAGAACGAGCAGCAGTAGCTGGTATAACAGGTAAAGTTTCACAATCACTAAAGTCAAGTAAAGGTTTTTTTGGTAACTTCTTCTTACGTTTTGGTATAGCAAATGGCTTTTTATTACCAAAGATTTGATAATATTTAGCTTCTCTTTGTTCTCTTAATTCAATTAAACTTCCTTCTTTGGGTTGTTCAGCTCTATTAATTATTCTTTGTAAGGGAACACGTTTTTTAAAGGATATTCTTCTCTTAAGTTTTGGAGTATCAATTTCACGAAGTTCTTCATAAGTATTTCTGAATTCGGTAATTAAATTTACAATCATGGTACTTCTTCTTAAGGAACGCTGAATATAATAGGAATGTTTAGTAAAGGATATCGTATATAAAGTTTCAATAACTTGCATGGGTATATTATTACAATAATT
>MCFG01000630.1:0-21474 GCA_002104895.1 Anaeromyces robustus | reverse complement strand
AAGTTTTTATTACGTAATTATTACTATAATTATTATCATTGTAAAGTAATAGTTTTTATTATACCTTAGTCCCCCATTTTTTTCCAACTATATCATCATGTTTATATGAACCACAACGATTATTATATATTCCACCTTCTACTAATTTGAAAGATGACATGGATTGTGGGGTCTTATTTGTTATTATATATTAACAAATAATAATATTAATAATAATAATAATAAAATTAATTTATACAATATATATAAAATTTATATAAAATTATATAAAGTAATAATAATAAAATACATACAACATAAGCAATAACAATATCACCATATTTTATGATATTGTCTTTTGAATAATACTTAAATAATGTACTTCTTTCGTTTGTAGTATTACATGAATCTTCAACATTTTCCATTTGGATATCATTGATTTGTGTTTCTGGTATTGTTGCCATGTTAATAATATTTATAAAATATATTTAAATTAATTTAAAACTTTAATTTTCAAATATACTAATAGCTAATTAATTTATTTTAGTATTATAATTATTATTATTATTATTATTATTATTATTAATTTAAAACATCAAAATTGAAATTTTAGAATTAGAAATTTAATTTCAAATTAATATATTTTAACTTTAAAAAAAAAAAATAATAATAATAATAATAATATTATTATTATATGATTGGATAATATACAAAAATTATAATAAATAAATTTTTTTATTTATTCTTTTATTTATTTATTTATTTATTTATTTATTTATTTATTTATTTATTTATTTATTATAAAATTTTTCTTTTTCTATATCCGGGGTATGCTTCTTTGATCTTCCCTAATGTGAAGCAGTAAGCCCACTCCCTAATAATTAGGTGGTAATGTGTCCCTCATGGACTGCCATACTGAAGTCAGCTTCGGCTCTCCCAATCTTGTACAATAATTGCTGAATTTATATCCGCGAGCCACATATTGTTATTGGCGCCCGACATACCTCTAACGAGGCTGGTGAAGCCCAGCCCAGAAGTCACGTGATTCTAATCCACTTGGTTATTCTACATTACAGATTGGTTAAAGGTTGGTATTTCTCAAAGAAACAATATTAAAGACTATAAGCGTCAGGCAGTACAATAAATTATTAAATTAAGAAATGTGGTATAATTAAGGAAGAACATACTAACACCTGGCAAGCGAACAAGTACTAATGAAAAACCCACGTTGAGGAAACATCAGGGTTGCGGGGTCGAACCAGAGACCTTATGTATGCTAAGACAACGCCTTAACAACCAGGATAAAAACTGGACCGACTTATTATAAAAACAAAATAGATATAAATAATAAATAAAATTATTATTATTTAATAATAAATATTAAATAAAAATATATTTTATTTTTTATTAATTTTTTTTTTTTTTTTAAAAAAAATGTAAAATGACATTTTATTTAAATAAGATAATTATATTATTTATTATATTTATTATTCAAATATAAAATGATTATTATTTTTAATTTAATTTTATTTTATTAATAGGAGTATAAAAAAACGACAGATGTTATGGAGGAAAATACAAAAAAGTTTTATGAAGAATTAAATGGAAGATGTGATCCTGAAATATTATTAAATATTGCAAGATATGGTGTGTATTTATATGAACCGTTATTTAAATACGATAAAATAAAAAAATCATGTAAATGTTGTGGAAATAAGTATTTTAGCAGGCCAATATTTTATGATAAATAATGATGAACAATATAAAATATTTGATCTTTTTTTGTCAGATGAAGATTCAATAGATAAAATATTTGAAAATATTTCGGAACCACCATTTATTTCTACTGAAAGTGATTATTTAAAATTAATAATACCAAATAAATATTTTATTGATAAATATTTATTTAGCGATTTATGTTATGAATCTTTATTTCGTATATATAATAGTAAAATTATACAAGAATGGGTATTTTATTTATATAAATATAATTACATTACAAGAAATGATTTTGTTAATTTTTATTATACAAAATATTATGATATGAATTTACAATTCTTTTTATTTGAATATTTTTATTATTGTAATAAAAAATATTTAGAGGAATTATTTGAAAAAAGTAATATTGGTTTAAAATTTAAAATTTTATTTAATATTCTAAGCAAATATTCATACGATATAAATATATTAAAATATTGTGCAGATATTGTAACAGAATATACTAATATAAATTTTTCACCAAACCTAATAGAAAAAATATTTAAAGAAAGAATAAAAGAAGAGTTTGATAAAGATATTTGTCGTAAAAAAGAAGATTTATTTGTTCGTCCTTATCGTTATTTATTTTATATATGTAAAAGAGTATTTTTTATCTGAAATGAGAAATAACCATGTTATCAAACAAAATTATATACAAATACTTTATGAAAATATTGATAAATTTGACGTATATGACAATACATGTTATAATGATATAAATATTCTATTAAGTGAAAATAAAAATATTCAAAAATTTAAATTAGCAATTGGCTATGGAAGTTCTGAATCAATATTATGCTCCAATGATAACTATTATAATAATTTTGAATTTTTTGATAGTTTATTAAAAAATCCGAATTATATTTTTGAAATCAATAAATATGATATTTTGTATTATAAAGATCGACAAATAATATTATTTTACTATTTAATTTCATTAGTTCATAATAATATATATAATAGAAGAATTATTAATTTTTTAGCAGATACAGTATTTTTTGGAGATATACACTTTTATGATAATAAATTTAGTTTATTTAGCAGGCGTGAAAATAAATTTATTTATATATATATTATTTATTCAATAATTTATTATGATTATTTATTTAATATATTCATTTATTTAATATATTCATTTTTATATTATAATAATATTATAAAATTCAAAAATGACAATTAAGCAATATAAAATATAAAAAAAAAAAAAAGTTAAAAAAATAATGAATCAATGGAATAAATAAAATAACGAGGATTATGAAGCATTTAACTATTTATGGTAAGCGGCCAGATTTAAATAATAAATTCGAAACATTTTAAATGTTGTTTATGTATGAATAAATAAATAAATAAAACCTAATACATAAAACCGAATATTTTTAATTTTTTAATTTTTTATTATATTTTTTTAAAAAAAAATAAATATGAATATTTATTAAAAAAAAAATAATAAATTAAAAATTAAAAATTAAAAAAAAAAAAATAAAACAAAAAATAAACACAATAATAATAAAAAAAATTATATTAAAATGAAAAAAATGAAAAATGAAAAAATGAAAAATTTATTTTTTTATATATGACAATAATGTTAAAATTTAATTAATTTATTATAAATTAAAATTACAATAAAAAAACTTTAACAAATAAAACACAAACAAAATCATTAAATTATTATTTTAATTTTTTTTAAAAAAAAAAATAAGAAAAAAAAAAAAAAAAAACATATAAAAAGCAAAAAAATATTTTATTTTTTAAAAATAAACTAAAAAAAAAATAAATAAAAAATTAAAAGTTAAAAAAAAATAAAATAAAGAAAAAAAAAAATTAAAATATAATAAAATAATAAAAAATATTATAAATATTTTTTAAAATATAAAAAATAAAAAGTAAATAAAATAAAATAAAATAAAATAAAATAAATAAAAATAATAAATAATAAATAATAAATAATAAATAAAATAAAATAAAATAAAATAAAATTTAAAAGTAAAAAAAAAAAAAATAAAAGAAAATGAAAACATCACATATTTTATTATGCGCAGCTATGCTTTGTACTTTTCAATTAGGTAACAAGCAAGTTTATGCTGCTGGACATCATCATCATCCACATAATCCAATTAAAAAGGAAGTTAAAAATGAAATTTATTTCCCACCAAAAATTAATGAAGATCAAGATTTTTATATTGTTGATATTAAAAATGGTAAGGAAAATGGAAAACGTTATCGTTTAGAAAATTGTAGATATTGCTCAGACCAAAAAGAAATTTATTGTGAATTTTTAAAGAAATTAAATAAATATCAATATCGTATTACTATTCCACTTATTAATGAACCAACATGTGAAATTAAAGACCAAAAAGAATTCACTAAAGCTAAACTTTGGGTCATGGAAGAAAACAAATATGTCTATAAGCCAAGTAATGAATTATATAGTTATGGAAAAACAAAGTTTTATTCTAATACTCTTTATGCTCACGAACGTTTCCAATTATGGCTTGATGATAATGATGAATGTATTATGAATGCTGATTTCACAGATGCTTCAATTTCAAGAATAAATTAAACTTTTTTAAAAAAAAAGGAATATATAAATATCAAATAAATATTTATATTTATTATTAAAGATTTATTTACAAATATAAATATAAATATAAATATATAATTTGTTTATACATATATATATACATTAATTTTTTTTTTTTACTTTAAAAGTGATATTTACTAAAGAAAAAAAAAAATACTATTGTATTTTTATAATAAATAATAAGCAATAACAAATAATAAATAAATAAAAAAAATAAATAAATAAAAATAAAAAATAAATAAAAAAGTTTAATATAATTTTTGGTACACATAAAATTTTATATATTATTACCTAATATTATATAAATTAATATGAATTATGATATTATGATATTCTGTGACGTGACATTATAATTAATTGGTCAATGATTGTATTCTATTAAAAAAAAAAGAATTACATTACAAGTTAATATATTATAATGTAATTATTTATAATATTTTTTATATTCTACAATATAAATGTATATAAAAATTTTTTAAACTTTTATTGGTAACGGTTGGAATAGTAATTTAAAGATGATGTTACACCTCATTCCAATGTACTTAAACTTTATTTAATAATAATTTTTTATAAATAATAATTAAAGATAAAAAAAAAAAAAAAAATAAAGTAAAATATTATAAATTAATTATAAAATTAATTTATTATTTGTTGTACCATTACCATATCCTCTATTCTATCCTATTGTAGAGTTGAATATATTAAAAGAACTATTATAAAAACAAAGATTTTATTTTTTATATTAATTATTTTTATTTTATATTAATTATTTGATAATATTTTATATTATTAATTATTATAATTATTATTATTATTATTATTATTATTATTATTATTATTATTAATTATTATTATTATTAATTATTATTATTATTAATTATTATTATTATTATTATTATTATTATTATTATTATTATTATTATTATTATTATTATTATTATTATTTATTATTTATTATTATTATTTATTATTATTATTATTATTTATTTATTGTTATTATTATTATTTATTGTTATTATTATTATTAAAAAAAATTATTAGAAATAAATATTGTATTGAAAAAGTATTAATTTATATAATATAATTATGTATAGAAATATGTATTATGGTTCATATATTCACACATATATCATATGATTAATAATGTGTTGTAAAAATTATTATAAATTAATAACAAATATTTGGAAACAAGAAATATACAAAATGAAATATTGGAATTGTAATAAATTAAATTAAATTACAAATTACAAAATTTCAATAACTCGTAATTACAGATTTAAAAATAGTTATAATAATAATAAATAAGAAATAAAAATATTAATTAAAATATACATGAAAAATATTATTTTTATAATGAATTAATGAATCTCATCTCATAATCATCTTATTAACTTTTCTAAATGAAGATTTTGACAATGAAACATCATAACTTTAGAAAAATCATAATATATTTTTTATTTAATTTATTTATTTATTTATTTATTTATCTTTAATTGTTTTAGAAAAAAGTTTTTTTTTTTATATAAAATAAAATAAATACTTAACAAAATATATATATTATATTTTTAAAAATATAATATTTTGTATATTATTGAAAATATTAAATATCGTTAAATAAATTTGTTGTAAAATAGGTATTTTATTATTTAATAATATTTCTTATTTAATAGTATGTTTTATATAAATAAATATATTATTATTTGACAAATATTTATTTAATATTATACGATATTTTTAAATATTTACGATTTAATAATAAAAATTTGTGATTTAATAGTACTTCTTATTTATAAATATTTATGATTTAATAGTATATGTTATATATAAATATTTCTTATACATATTTATGATTTAATAGTATTTCTTTTTTATAAATATTTGTGATATAATAGTATTTATGATTTAGTAGAAATTTTATAATTAATAAAATTATTTATTTCATATTTTAATCTTTTTTTTTTTTTATAAATCAAATTTTATTTATTTATTTATTTATTTTGTTTATTCAGATTTAGCAGTAAATTCATAAGAAGCAATTTTATAAGATAAATTTTTTAATAAACTGATTTTAGTGGCAATGTTAAATAATATACCTTGATTTTCATAATAATCAAAATAATTCCATTCTTCCAAATATTTAATACCCTTATCAAGTTTTTCAAGATCTTTACCATATTTAATACCCCATTTGAATGTAGCACTGGTTTCCTTAACAGAATCATGATACTTAGAATTATTTACCACAATAGTAGGATTAATTTCAATTAAGGCGAAAACTTTTTTATAATTGGATTGAATGATATTGATGAATTTTTTAATATCGGCTTCAGTGAGGTACATAAAAACACCTTCAACAATGACAAGAATATCTTCATCTGCTGAAGCATTAACTTCTAATGGCCATGTTTCATCTAACATAGATTTTGAAATATTATAACAATTTGGTTTTTCTTTAACTAATTTATTTCTAAGTTCAATAGTATCTGGAAAATCAAAATTATACCATTTTGAATCTTTAATATCAAGTCTTTGAGTTCTAGTACATAAACCACATCCAAAATTAAGAACAATACAACTAGGATGTTCATTAATATATTTTTGAGTTTCTCTATCTAAAATAATAGATCTTACTACACAACCTTCCATACTTAATTTACCAGTAAATTTTGAAAAATCATAATCAAGTTTATTAACTAAGTCAACATCATAACTGGCATCAATTCTAGGATTTTCTCTTTGAGCTTCAAGTGATCTATAATATAATGGAATTAACAAAGTTTCTTGGACATCACCTAAATTAATTTTTTCTTTTGTCATTTTTTTATTATTTTTATATTATTGTTTTTTATTTTTTTATATATATATATATTTTTATGTATAGTTTAATTTAATAAACAATATATTTTATTTTATTTTTTGTTAATTTTATATTTTTAATTAAAAAAATAAAAAATTAAAAAATAAAAAAAAAAAAATGAAAAATTTCAACTTATTTATATATTTTTATTCATTATTATTATACATTTCTTTGAATCCATCTCATTTGTGTAATCATCAATAAAAATATATTGAAATTTTTTTAATTTGGATAATTTATAACTATTGGCTAGTTATTCCAATGATTAAAAAATTTTAAAATTTCCTAATTCATTAATGTTTCCTTAACCTAATTTCTTATAATTATTATGATTATTATTACTGTTATTATTATTGTATTCAATTAATTTTATTCAATTGTATATTTATATTTATATATAAGATTATTTTTTATGATTATATTATATATAAAATAAAATAAAATAAAATAAAATAAAATAAAATAAAATAAAATAAAATAAAATAAAATAAAATAAAATAAAATAAAATAAAATAAAATAAAATAAAATAAAATAAAATAAAATAAAATAAAATAAAATAAAATAAAATAAAATAAAATAAAATAAAATAAAATAGTATGTAAGTTAGAAAAAGTTAAAGATCAAAAATAATCTTTATTATATAAAAGATAATTAATAATAAAAAAAAAGGTAAAGAAAAACAAGAAATTAATATTTTTACATATTAATAAATAATTTTAAATAAAATTATATTATAATCGATAATTCATTATTTGTATAATATATATTGTAATAATTTACTTTTTTTTTTATGAAAAAATATAATTTTTATTATTGTATAATATATTATATTATATATTATTTCATTTATAAATATTGATAATATATTCCTTCTTGCATAAATCCAACTTTATATTTTAATTTTATTTTATTTTATTTAAATAAAAAGATAAAAATATAAATAAAAATTTAAGATATATATCTATATTATAAAAGATGAAAAAAAATGGTTAAAATAAAAAAATAAATAATAATAATGAGTTTGATATATATTATCAAAAACTGATTTTATAAATTAAAATGAAATGAAATTTTAAAATAGTTTTAATTTTTTTTTTTTTTAATATTTTAAATTATGTTTTTAAAAACACAACATGGATTAAACCTAAAAATGATGTTTCAATAACCAGTAATACTTATTATTATGAAAAATAATAACAATAGCTAATAATAATATTACTAATAATAATAATAATGTCGACTTAATTAATTTAATGGATAATATCCAAACTAATACTCTACTATCATTATCAATATTACCCTTTTACTAAAATAATTTCTTTGAATTATATGCAAAATCTTTAAAAACCTTTAATATTACTTGATTTTTCAATAGGTGTAATAAAACCATTTTCGTTATTTTAATATTATTTATATAAATAAAAAAAAAAAGAAATTAAGCAAAAAAAATATACTAATTTATACATTTTTATACTTTTTATACTTAATTTTTTTTTTTGAATCTCATCTGTGTATAATCAATGTGGAAAAAATATTTAAAAATATTTTTAATTTATAAAATTGAATAACTATTGGCTGTTAAGTAGTCATAATTTTACACGAAATTATGAAAACGAGATGAAATGTAGATTTCAAAATATTTTATTAAACTTAGTTCTATTATTTTATTATTACATGTATACATATTTTATAATTACATATAAGTTATTACATAAAAATTTACTACATAAATTTTTATTGTACTACATAATAATACATTATGGATAATATATAAAATAATTCTATAATAATAAATATTATAATATCATAGCTATAAAGTATAATATTGAACTTTATTTCTAACACATAATAATTTATATTATTATTATTATATTATTGTTTTGAGTGATAAAAAAATAAAGAATTTACTTTAATTTATTTTAGCATGCATATAATTTTATTTTTTTTTTTTATATCAAAAGGAGTCATTAATAATAAATAATAATAATATTAATATTAATATATTAATTTTATTTATTTATTTATTTATTTATTTATTATATAATATTTATTTATTTATTTATTTATTTATTTATTTACTTATTTATTTATTTACTTATTTACTTATTTATTTATTTATTTATTTATTTATTTATTTATTTATATATTTATTTATTTATTTATATATTTATTTATTTATTATACAATTAATTGATATAATAATTTTTTTTATTTCTGTTTTTTTTTTCTTACGATAATTGGACAATTGATGATGTCAAAAAGGGGAAGTGTGCATTTCGGCAATGTATTTCGTAAATGTATCGCGCATTAAAATAACGTATTATTTAAATGTATTATATTGTGGCTTATAAAATAAATAAATAAAAAATTTATTATATTATTAAAATCAATATTTTATTTATTATTGATTTATGAAACCAATTTATTAGTGGTATCTTCTTTTTATTAATATTTCTTTTTTTTTTTATTTAACTTATGAAATAAATAAAATATTATGTGAAATTTAAAATTTATATTTATAATTCTTTAAATTATGAAATAAAAAAAATATTAAGTGAAATTTAAAATTTATATTTATAATTCTTTAAATTATGAAATAAATAAGAAATGTTTTAATATACAAGTACTAGTATATAAACTCTCTTAAAAAATTTTTATATAAATGTGGCGTCAAAAATATTTATATAAATTTAAAATATGAAATGTGGCGTAAAGGACCTGTCAATGCAAAAAATTTCATGTACATTGCTGAAATGCTACACTCAGGTCAAAAAGTAATTTCTTATAATATATTGTAATATATTATATTGAATTGACCAATATATTTTAATTTAAAAATTGATTATAAACATAATACAAATAATATATTAATATCAATATATTATAATATAAACATAGATAAATAAATAATTAATAATAGTAACTATAATAATAAGGTAAAACTTAATTTAATACAAAATACAATTTTAAAAATTTTATTTATTATATTATATTATATTATTTATTTATTTATTTATTTATTTAATTTATTTAAAATTATTACTATTGTTTCTTTATTAATTTTTAATCTTTAATAATTTTAAATATAGTATAAAATTTCTTTGATATAAATATATACATCCTTATCTTTTTTTTTTTTTCTTAAAAAAATAAAAAAAATAAAATAAAATAAAATAAATAAAAAGGAAAAAGAAAAAAAAAAAAAAAAGAAAAAAAAGAAAAGAAGGAATAAAAATATACATTAAGTACACATTAGGGAAAAAATAAAGATAATTAATAAATTAAAATTAATGATTAATTCAAGAATAAAACGCAAATAATAAAAAATATTAATTTTATAATAAGATTAAATTGAAACAAAATATATTTATTTTAATAATTGAAAGAAAAATATTTATTAAATAAAATAAAAATCATTGTATTATTAAATCATTCAGAATATAATAAATAAATAATTTTAATCAATATTAAACATGGAAGACAATCAAACAGAAGATGAAGTTCTTTTATTAGATTCAAAAAAAAGTAAGAATAATAGAAATAATGATTCATTAATGAAAAAAATAATTTATATCATAACTGCTGCTATTGGTATATTTTTTATATGTTTTATAGCACAAATTCTTGGTGAAAAATATGGTTCATTTTTAGCAACCAATAATAATAATAATAATAATAATAATAATAATAATAATAATAATACATTAAGTAATGATTTGCCAGATGGTTTTGTATTTGTAAATGAAAAAGCTACAAAAGGACCAATTACAATTGATAGAAAGAAAGATGATGGTTCAAAACTTAATTTATACTTAATGATAAATAAAGAAAGTGATGACTTTTATTATAAGCAAGATGAATTTGATTCATTAGAAGAAAATATTCCTGATAAATCTGATTATTTATGTGAATTAGGTACAGGTTACGCACCAGAATCTTATAAAGGTTATGATATTTCTTGTCCTTCTCATTATACAATCAGAATTGATAGAGTTTTTTATGGTCGTCATGCTAATGACAAAGAACATTGTAATGTTTACTATGAAGGTGGACCGGTAGAAGATAAAATGCTTGATGTTAAAGAAGAATGTGGTAATGAACCAATTGAAAATGTTAAAGAAATTTGTGAAGGAAGAGTTTATTGTACTTTAAGACCAGGAGGTTCTCATTTCACAGATGGATGTCCCTCAAAATTTAAATATCTTCATGTTAATTATCATTGTGAAAAAGATAAAGTAAGTTTATAAAAAAATATATTTATTTAATACGTATTTATTAATATATAAAAAAAATTATATATATATATTTTAATTATTATTTTTTTTTTTTGATTTATTATTATTAATTATTTAATATATATCAATAATATATATATATTTAATTTAATTATATATTATTATAATATATAATATATAATATATCATTTTTTATATAAACATTATTAAAATATTTTAAGGAATTAAAAAAAGAAAGATTTTCAATTGTTATGTTTTCAAATAGTATTAAACCTAACTCAATTTATGAAAATGCTATAAGTTCTTTTTATCAATATGCACAAATACATGGTTATGAATTTCAATACAATCACTATAGATATGATGTAGAAAGACAAGTATTTTTCATGAAACTTAATTCAGTTTTAGAAAAAATTATCATAGGTTTGAAAGAAAAAAAATACGACTGGATATTGTAAGTATAATAAATAATAATATATAATATAATATAATATATTAATATATAGAATAAGTAATAAGTAATAATAATAATAGTGTAGAAAATATAGTATTTATTAATTTTTATTTTAACTTATATCATAAATAAATAAATAAATAAATAATTAAATAAATAATTAATTAATTAAATAATTAAATATTTTTAATATAGTTGGGTGGATAGTGATGTTATATTAGCAAATCCAAATATAAAATTAGAAGCATTTTTACCAAATGAAGATATGAATAATATTCATTTAATTATTGCAGATGATGTTAATGGACTTAATGCTGGTGTATTCTTAATAAGAGTACATTCATGGTCACTTAATTTATTAATGCGTGCAATGTCTTATTCTTACTTCAATGATAAAAAAGGATTAAAATATGCTGATCAATCTTCAATAAATAATGTTTTATATGAATCAGAAGAAAATGATCATTATGTAGTTGTACCTCAAAATTGGTTCAATAGTTATATTGGTTTAAATCAAGATGGTGACTTTTTATTACATTTAGCAGGTCATGTACATAAAGATTCAGAAGCTGAAACCTTCCGTAATCATATTAAAAATGATAAAAAATGGTATTCAAAAACAAGCAAAGAAATGAGAGAAGAAGTATTAAAATATTATGCATTACCTGAAGAAGAACAACATCATATCAAATTTGAATAATCCGTTTATTATTAATTAATGTATTTTTTATCCAGTTCTTTTACATATATATATATATATTATATAAAATAAATCTATTAATATATCCAATTATACTTTAAAAATAACTTTATAACAATAAAATATATATATATATATTATATAAGTTATAAATATAAAGGATATAATTAATAGATAATAAATTATAAAATAAATAATAATCGATAGAATATTAATAGAAGTAATATATTTAATTTTTTATATATACCTTTAAACAACAATAATAATATTAATATTAATATATAAATAATATTAATAATAATCATATTAATATATAATAAAAATATTAACAATAATATTATTAATAAAAATCATATTAATATATAATAAAAATATTAACAATAATATTATTAATAAAAATCATATTAATATATAATAAAAATATTAACAATAATATTATTAATAAAAATCATATTAATATATAATAAAAATATTAACAATATATAATAATATTAATAATAATAGTATTTCATAATAATAATAATAATAATAATAATAAATTAATAATCAATAATCAATAATCAGTTTATTTAATTATCAGTAATCATTATTGATCAATATATTAAAAAAAAAAATAAAAAATAAAAAATATTTGATTTAATGATAAATTAATATATATGTGTAGTAATAAAAAATTTTTATTACATATGTATAATTATAAAAAATAAAATTATTATCATTATTACGCACATGTATTGCTATAATAATAATAAGCTATATTATTATTATGAATTACTATAATAAAAATTCATAACTATTAATACATATGTATTACTATAATGAAAGTTCATAACTATTAATATATATGTATTACTATCATGAATGCATTTTTTTTTTTTACTAAACAATAATTAGTATAAAAAAAAAAAAAAAAAAAGACAGTAATAAGCATTATAATAATGTATAACACTTACATAACATATGTAACAAAAGTTATATAAAAATTAATTTATTAAATATATAAAAATAAATTGCAAGACAATTAACAAAAATTTATTTAAATTTTTTTGATGGACTGTTAAATTCTTTCTATTTTTGGAAACTAATATATAATATTTTAATTACTTTTTTTTTTTTTTTTTTTTTTTTTTTTTTTGAAATATAATTAAAAAATATAAAAATTTTAAAATTTTGGATTTTTTGAAATATAATTAAAAAATATAAAAAATTTGGATTTTTTTATAACAAAATTATATTAGTACTAATTATAAAAAGTTCAAATCAGTAAATACAAAAAAAAAATATAAAATAATTTCAAATAAATAGGAATTAAAACAATATATATAGTATTTAGTATTAATTTCTTTTCTTTTTTTTGATCCTTTATGCTCAGTAAAAATAAATAAATATATATATATATATTGTTGTACATTGTATTATTATTTTATTTTATAATTCATTTCTTTTTTTTCACTTTGATAAAAAAAAAATTAAATAAAAAAAATTATAATAAATTATAAAAAAAAAATTTATAAATTTTATAAATTCAAAAAATATATTATTATTACTATTATTATTATTATTATTATTATTATTATTATTATTATTATTATTATTATTATTATTATTTTAATCTTTTAAAATATATACTTTAGAATAAATTATTATAAATTTTTTATATCTTTATTACTTTTTTTTTTAAAAAAAAAAAATAATAAAAATAATGGGAAAAATTCATTTTTTACAATGGGAAAATTTCATATTTTACAATGATACATTTATTTTTTATTCTATAAACCAACATACACACATAAATATATATATATATTATTTTAATCTTATTATTATAATTTAATTTTATTATTTTTTATTTCAAATTTTTATTTTATTTTATTTTTAAATTTCTTTTTAAAAAAAATTAAATAAATAAATAAATATTTTTTTAAAAAAAATATTTATAATCTATTTTATTTATTATTATTATTATTTTTTTAAATTAATATTTATCAATAGTTCTTATATTTAATATTTTTAATTGATAGTTTTAAAATTAATATTATATTAATTAATTTCTTTCTTTCTTTCTTTCTTTCTTACTTTTTTTTTCATTGTATTTATTAATATTTATTGCTTTTGTTATTTTATATTTTATTTTTTTTTTTTTTTTAACATTACTATTAATATATTTTTTTAAAATTTAGTATTAATTTTTATTTAAAATTAAAAATTTTTAATACATAATAAAAATTTAGCTATAGCAAAATTTTTATTCTAAATTATTAATAAAATAATATTTTAATAGAAAACTTTATATTATATAAATATTTTTTTTTAGTTATAAACTATTAAATATTATTTGTTTAACTATAATTTTTTTATTTTTTATTTTTTTTTTTTATTTAATAATATCGGTTGATAATATTATTTTAATAATAATAATAATAATAAAAGTAAAGAAATTAGTAAAGAATTATTTTTAATAGTATTTGCATTACTTGTAACATGTTGAGTTCTACATTCATCAGATTCTAATTTTTTAATGACATTTTTATATGAATTTAATTCATCGTAGGTATAACTACCGTTGGTCAATGATGAACTTTCAACAGATAATAAATTATCGGTGGTTACTTTTTTACATAATTCAATAGTAGAATGAGTACATTTTTCAGATTTGCAAGTATCTTCGACAAATTCATTAGCACCACTTTTAGTAATTACGGCTAAACCAAATGGACATAAATTATCATTTTCATCAGTTAAACAAATTAATCCATAATGAATTGTAAAATAATTCATAATACTTGGTTGATAATATTCTTTTATTTTGGGATCATCTTTACAAATTGGGAAATAATCTAATGGATTATTAAAAAATTTTTGACATTTTTCAGAATTAAAAGTAGAACATACTTGTTTGTAGTTCTCTCCAGTAATTTCTTCCATACATTCATTATATTCTGAATTATCTTGCTCTTCACTACATTCTTTACTTAATCCTTCAAAAAATTTGTCTTCTTCAAAAGATATATTTCTCTTAATATTAAGAGAATAAGCTAAGTTAGAAGACATAAAAATTATTAAACAAAAAAATAATTTTAAATTTTTATTAAATTTCATTTTTTTTAAGTTTATATAAAATAATAAATAGAATAATATATAATATATAGTCGTATAAATATTTTATATAAAATATATAGATATATTTATTATTATTATTATTATTATTATTATTATTTTATTTTACTGCAAATATAATTACTATTATCAATAATTATCCATTAAATTTTTTTTTAAAAATATCTTTATTTAAAACTATTTCTTTTTTTTATAATCTATTAATGGGAATGGATTTGCATTTTCACAATGTTGCCGAAAGGTGCATTTCGAAAATTGATATGGGGCGCATAGTAAATTTTTGCAATGAGGCGCATAAAATAAATTAAAAAATAAGGGAGAGTTGCATTTGTTGGGAGAGTTGCATTTCGACATAATCTATGTTTGATGGTTTTTTAATGTATTACAATGTGGCTTATAAAAATAAATAAAGTTAATATATAAATGAATAATAAATAAATAAATAAATAAATATAGAATTTAATCTTGACCTTAAAATTTAAATTTAACCTTTGTATTTTATACTTTTTTTTGGTATATTAGTCAGTTTATTGTTACTTAAAAATTACATTAAAATAAAAAAATATATATGTAATAAAAAAAATTATAATCATACCATACATTTTTTTATTAAAATTATTTCTCGTATTTTAAATAAACAATAATATTATTATAAATATTAAACAATTTCACTTTGCTTGATTAATATTATTTATAATTAAAATTTTAACTTTGAAGTTGATTTATTGAAAGATAAATAAATAGTATAAATTAAAATTGATATCAAAATAATTTAAATATTTTTTATAATTATCTCTATAGCTATTTTTATTATATATATATATAATTAAAATAGCTATAAGAATATAATAATTTTTAATAAAATTATTAAGTAATAAGAGTGATATTGTAAATTAAAAAGAATAATATTCTTTTAAAAATATTGTAATATATATTTATAATTCAAATATTTGAATTATAAATATGAAGTTTATATTTCATTTAAATAAATATATTAATTATATTACTTCATAATTTAAATAAAAATAGAAATATCAATAAAAAAAGATGTTATTATAACAAAATTTTTATTTCAAAGTTAACTAAACAATTATATAAATTTTATATTAGATTTTTGAATATTTAAATTCATATAATATATTTTATTTTTTTTATTTTATTCTATTTTATTTTATTTTATTTTATTTTATTTTATTTTATTTTATTTTATTTTATTTTATATGTACTTGTAACTTATTCTACTTTACTATTTATTTTATTTTTTAACAATAAATAAATAAATATCAAAAAAAAAAAAATATGATATATAATAGTATATATTATTAAAATATTTAGTAATAAAATATAGATTTTATATATTTTTATTTCAATAAAATAAAATGGAAAGGAAAACTAATTAAAGAATTGAAATTAATAAAAATAAAATATAATAAAATTTATTTATTTATTTATTTATTTATTTATATATTTATTTATTTATTTATTATTTTTTTTAATTTTTATTTTATTCTTTTAATGGTGAAAACACTATAAATAAAAATATATGTTGAAAAAGTGGCGTATTACATATTTTGTATTTATATTACAGAAATTTATGTCAATCATACATAAATTATGTCGAAATGAATGTGTTGCATTTCGCAATGTTGCATTTCGCAATATGATATGAGGCGCATATTAAATTTTTGCAATGAGGCGCATAAAAAACAAATAAAAAAATGAAAAATTTTTTAACACAAATTATGAAAGCCACGTTATGAAATAAAATAAAATAGAATTTAAAAAAATTAAATAAATAAGTAAAAAATATATATATATAAATAAATAAATAAATAAATATTTCTTTTTTTATTAATTACTTAATTACAAAAAAAAAAGTAAAAAAATAAAAAAAAAAAAAAAAACTTATTATAAAATTAAATATATTTATATAATTTTTTTGATAAATGAATAATAATAAATAAAATAAAAGATAATAAATAATATAACAATATTATATATGTATTTTTATTAAAAAGACGATAACAAATAATAAATAAAAAAATAATATAAACTTTAGAATAAAGAAAAGAAACAAATAAATAAATATTTTTTTATTAATTACTTATTTACAAAAAAAAATATAAAAATAAAAATTCATTATAAAATTAAATATTTTTATAAAATTTTTTTGATTTGAAATATTAAAAAAAATATTCAATATTATTAAAATATTAAATAAAAAAATATTGAAGAAATATTCAATATCATTAAATAAAAAAAATAAATAAAATATTATTAAAATACTAAAGAAAATTCAATATTAAAAAAAATATTTAATATTATTAAATCATTAAATAAAAAAATATTATTAAAAAAAAATATTATTAAAAAAAAATATTATTAAATAAAAAAATATTATTAAATAAAAAAATATTATTAAATAAATAATTCTTTATATTATATTTTTATTTATTTAATTATTTATACAATTATGCGCCCCATTGCGAAATGCAACATTGCGAATTGCAACATTGCGAAATGCAACCTACAAATCTTTGTCATGCGCCCCATTCCGAAATGCAACATTGCGAAATGGAATGTGGTGCATTTCGCAATCGTGCATTTCGGAATTGTGCATTTCGGAATCTGTGGCGCATGAAATTTTATATATTAAATAAATGAATAAATAAATAAATAATAATTAAAAATTATAATTAATAATTACAAATTAAAAAATGGAATAAAATGAAATAAAAATAATTAAAAAAATTATAATAAAATCAAAGAATTGAAAAAAAAATACAAAAGAATACAAAAAAAATTTAAAAAAGAAAGATTCAAGTTCTTTAACTTTTACAAACAAACAAAAATCATATTTTTTCAAAGTCTTTTATTTTATTTAATATTTTATAATATTTTTCATTTATATTTAAAATTATTTATATAAAATATTTTAATTTATTTTATTATTAAATTGTAATAATAATAACTAAAATTTTAATAAAATAATAAAAAATAAAAAAATATTTATTTAATGATTTTTTAAACATAATTGATATTATTATTTTTTTCTAAATAAGATTGACATTGATATTAATAATATTTTTATACTAAAAAATTTGATATTGATATTAATAATAATATTTTTATACTAAAAATTTTGATATTGATATTAATTATATTTTAATTATAGTTAAATAGATCAGTTTTAGATATAATTTAGCTAAAAACTAGCTAAAAAAATCTTAAAGTAATTTTATTTCCTTATATTGTTACAAGAACAATAATTAAGCATAACATATAATATAAAAAGGTTAGAAAAATACTAATTTATAATAAAAAATTAGTATTTTTTATTATTTAAATCAATTAAGCAATTATACCATAATTCAACAATATCTTTTTTATCATATCCATTATAAATATAATCTTTTTCCATATATTTATAATTTTCAATTATATTTTTTATTTCATCAGTCTTTCTAATTATTTTTTGTTTTTTTCTCCAGATTCCATTAATTCTCCTTTCGTAATCATTGTAGGATAAGGATTCTTCTTTTTTTAATATATAAATTAATTTAAAAAATGAAGGTTTTTTTGGAAATAAATTATTTAAGTAATTATTAAAAGATTCTGAAGCATTATTTGTTATATGCTCCATATTCTTATAATAATTCCAATAATTAGTATTATATTTATGTAAATAATTATTTTTAATATATAATAGTTTTATTTATTTAATGATAACAGAACAAGTCCTTTTTTATATACAATTTTTAACAAAATATTATTTAAAAGATTATTAATAAAATAATATTTAATTTTATTTAATTATTTATGTATTTATTTATTTATTTATTTATTATTTATTACAATAATTATTTATTTAATAATTATAATAGTTTTATTTATTTAATGATAACAGAACAAGTCCTTTTTTATAATACAATTTTTAACAAAATATTATTTAAAAGATTATTAATAAAATATTATTTAGATTTTATTTAGTTATTTATATATTTATTTATTTATTTATTTTTGATAAATGTGGCTATAAAATATTTTATCATCAAGCCACATACAATAATGTACGATTCCGAAATGCACTTCTCCCTGCGAAATGGATGGAGGTGCATTTCGAAAATTTGTATTTCGAGAACTTGTATTTCGTAAAAGGAGAAGTGCATTTCGGAAAAAATGGCGCATTATAATGTAATAAATAAATAAATTAATAAATAAATTATAAAGTAAATAAATTATTATATAATAATAAATAAATTAATAATAAAAAATTAATAAAAATAAATAAATAATAAATAAATAAAATTAAATAAAAAATAAATAAATTTAATTATAAATTAATCAATATTATAAATATAAAAGTATTTATTATTAAAAATATTTAAAATCATATTAATTGATACTTAACCATTTTTTATACGATTTTAATATTCTAATATAAATTTCTTATTTATTTTTAATTCTTGAAATTTTATTCTTCTCTTTTAATAACGTATTAGTATATTTAATAATTAACAATTGAAATATGCTGTTAATTATTATTATTAATCATAAATTAGCGAATAATTTTTTATTTTATTATTATATATTAAAATGTAATTGTGTATACTTTATATTTTTGAATAAAACTTTAAAGTATAAATTATTAATAAAAAAATAAATTAAGATATCAATATCAAAATCATATATATTTTAACAGTATTTTATTTAAAAATGTTTTCGAAATACAAATTTTCGAAATGCACCACCATCGCAAAATACAACACTCTAATAAATAATAATAATTAGGTTAGGCATTCTTATTAATACCTTTATAATAAAAAATAAAATAAAAAGAGTAAATATTTTTTTTAATCATTAAAAAATAAAATAAAACAAAATAAAAAATAAAAAAAACATTTTTTTAAAAAAATTAATAATATAATAAATAAATAAAATAATAAATAAAGAAATAATAAATAATTAATAATTAAATAAATGTTTTATTTTTTTAAATATAAAAAAAAAGAAAATATTTTTTTTAAACATTAAAAAATAAAATAAAAATAAGTAAACATTTTATTTTTTAAACATTAAAAAATAAAATAAACCAAAATAAAAAATAAAAAAAACATTTTTTTAAAATAAATAAATAAAATAATTAATAAAGAAATAATAAATAATTAATAATTAAATAAATGTTTAAAAAATCAATTGTTTACTTATTTTTATTTTATTTTTTAATGTTTAAAAAAAAATGTTTTCTTTTTTTATATATTTAAAAAATAAAACATTTATTTAATTATTAATTATTTATTATTTCTTTATTTATTATTTTATTTATTATTAATTTTTTTTAAAAAAAATGTTTTTTTATTTTTTATTTTGTTTTAATTTATTCGCCAAATTTTTGGTGGCTTTAATATTTACGTCATAAAATATCAACACAATTATTATTAACGCCATAAATTAAATATATGGCTTTAAAAAAATTGTAGAAATAAGCCACAAAACAATGACACAATTGCATATACGCCCCACGTAATTATACGTGACTTAAAAATTTTTGCAAATTGCAACTTTATTTATTTAATTAATTATTATTTATTTATTTAATTTTTAATGAAATTAAGTGGCTTTAAATAAAAAATATTCAAGCCATTTTACGAAATACAAGTTTTTTAAATACAAATTTTCGAAATGCAACTCTCCCTGCGAAAATGCAACATTGCGAAATGCAACTCTCCCAATAAATACAAAATATGTAATACGCCACTTTTCAACGTATAACTTTATTTATAGTATTTTCA
>MCFG01000063.1:207500-215222 GCA_002104895.1 Anaeromyces robustus | reverse complement strand
AGCACATGGATAAAAAGTTTCCATAGTTTCATGACGTTTAACGACATCTCCATCATTACCAGCAGCAGCAACAACAATAATACCTCTATCATTTAATTTTTTAATTAAATCATGTAAATAATCTAAATCTTCATGTTTACCAATATTAGAATGATAATCACCAATAGATAAATTAACAACAGCTTTACCAGTAGTTCTAAGACTAAGTAATTCAAATCCTTTAAAAATAGAAAAAATAGTTGGATTACCTTCTTCTACAACAAAACCATAAACATTAGCATTAGAAGCAACTCCATGAACAGCACCTGCAGCAATATCAGTTACAATATAACCATGATTTTTAGGAGAAGCAGAAAAACAAAATTTTTCAGATCTACGTTCTTCTACTCTACCATAACTAAGATTAGCTACACATTGAGTAATACGTTTATTATTATTTTTATATTCAGAATCATCAAAACTGAAAGCAGTATCAAAAATGAAAATATCAACATCTTTCCCAGCATTACCTAAAGGATAATAAGTAGTATCATAATCTTTAGAAAGATCTTTACCTGTTAAATTATCTTGAGAAATTAATGAAAGATGAAAATCTGCATTATGTCTAGCATTAGCATATAATTTAGAATAATCTATATTATTAGTGTTGGAAGATCTAGTGTATTTAAAACTACGATTTGGAGTGATAGCATAAACAAGTTGATTTTCTTGAACATAATCAATTAAATCATTAGATAAGAAAGCACCAATAACAGAACGATTATCTAAAGAAGAAAGATGATAAACAACTTCAAATTCAGCTTCTTCATTATCTCTTTTGCGTAATTTTTCAGTATGAATCATTTCTTCAACAACATTTGGATTCTGATAAGTTTTAACATTACCAAGAATTAAAGTATGAATTTCATCTACTAAAGAATTAACAATTTCTTCTTGAACTTCACGTTTATTAAGACAATCAGAAGTAGTAGTATTAACAAAAATGGCATAATAACCATCATTTAAAATTTCTTTTTTAGATTGCTTAGAAAATTTATTAGTTTTCTTAGCGTCTATAGAATTAATGAAGAGTGCAAATAAAACACCCAAAATGAAAGTAAAGTTAATATACTTTTGCATTTTTATAATTTTTTTTATTATTAAATAAATTAAATTAAATTAAATTAAATATATGTATTTTTTATTTTATTTTAATATTTTTTTTAATTATTTTTATTTGTTTATTTCTATTTTTTTTATTTTTTTTTTTTTTTTTGTGTGTGTAAAAAAAAAAAAAAAAAAAAAAAGAGCAATTTTGATTTATTTATACTTTATAAAAAAATAAATAAATAAATCATTAAATAATTAAATAAATAAATACAAAAAGTTTAATAAATGAATAAATTAATAAATTATATTAAATAAATAAATGACAATAATTTTATATATAATAAAATAAAAACATCCATAAATTAAAATTTATTATAATAAATAAATAAATAAATAAATAAATAAATAAATTTAATAAATGGATTTTTCTTTTAAAATTTAAATAATTCAATAATGCTTTAAAACATTATTGAATCATTTTGTTACAAAATATTTTAATACTTTTGGAATGATAACTAAAAATTTTTTTTTTAATAATAAATAAATAAATAAATAAATAAATAAATAAATAGATAAATAAATGTATACATTATATAAATAAATATTAAATACTTAAATAAATTTATATATATTATATAAATATTAAATTTAAATAATAATATTTTTTTTATTATAATAAATAATATAATTAAAATTAAAAAATTATTTTTTTTTATCTTTTAATTGTTTAATTGTTTAAAAATTAAAATTAAAATTAATTTTTTTTTGTGTGATAATCATAAAACACAAAAAGAAAAAAAAAATTTATTTTTAATTATAAAAACACAAAAAATGATGATTAAATTAAATCTTAAAAAATAAAATAATAAATAATTAAATAAATAATAAATAATAAAATAATTAAATAAATAATAAATAATAAATATTAAAATAATAAATAATCAAAGTATAAATAATATTTTATAAGTACAAATAAAATAGTAAACATAAAAAAATAAAATAAAAAAATACAGACTTTTTTTTGTATGATATTTTTAATATAAAAAATTTTATATTTAAATAATATTTAATATAATATAATTAAAATAATTAAAATAAATAAATAGTATTAATCATTTTTATTAATCTATTAAATTTTTATTTATTTAAAAATTGAATAATTTTTTTTTCGGTATTGAATTGAATTTTTATTTAATTTTAATTCTAATAAAAATAAAGAAAAAATTAAAATAAAAATTAAAAGTGGATGTATTAAATTATAAATTATAAATTATAATATTATTTAATATAATGTAAAAATAAAAATATTATAATATAATATAATATAATATAATCATAAAATTATTTTATTATTATTAAACACTTTCATTTTATAAAAAAAACTTTTTTTTTTTTTTTTTGTAAAGGTTTATTTTATTTTTATTAGTATTATTATTAGTATTAGTATTATTTATTATTATTAGTGTAACTAGTTGATTATTTTTAATATTTATTTCTAGAATAATAAACTAAATACACTTTTTACATAATTTTTTTTTTATTTTTACTTTTTCTTTTTATAAATACAATAATTTATATTTATATTTATATTGATAATTATAATTTTCTTTTATAATTTTTTTTTTATAAATATTATTATTTTGTTATTTATGATTTATGTAAAAATTTCAATTTTTTGATATTTATGTTTTGAATTTAAAATTATGAATGATTTATAAATTTATCAATTTATTATTTAATTATGAATTTAATTATGTTATTTATGAAATGAAAAAAAAATATAAAATAAAATAAAATTTTATTATATTTTATTCTATTTTATTATATTTTATGTTTAGTTTTTTTTATTTATGATTAAATTAACTTTTTTTTTAATGATGGTAATGAAGGACACCATTATTAATAAAGTAATTAGATTCAGTATTATTTTCACCTTTAACAACACCTTGATAACTTCTTTTATAAAGTTCATCTTTCATAGTTTTAGCATTATATTTTTGATTTGGATTTTCACTCATAATAGTAGCAATAACCCCAGTAACTACACCAGTAGAAAAAGAAGTACCAGAAGTAATACCTTCAAATATTCCATAATAAGGATTATAAACGGTATAAGCAACATAACCTGGAGCATAAATATCTACGCCTTCACCATGATTAGAAAAACTAGCTTTAACATAAGGATTAGTATAAATTTCTTTATTTTGAATTTCATCAAAATTAGAAAGTGATTTAGTTTCCGTACTACCTACACAAATAACTTCATCAAAAGCACATGGATAAAAGGTTTCATTAGTTTCTTCTCTCTTTACCGGATCACCATCATTACCAGCAGCAGTAACAACAACAATACCTTTATTATTTAATTTTTTAATTAAATCATGTAAATATTCAAAATCAGGACTGGTTTCACCATTAACATAATAATCCCCAATAGATAAATTTAATACACCTCTTCTAGTAGAACCACTACGACTAAGTAATTCAAATCCTTTAAAAACTGAAAAAATAGTAGGATCCCATTCTTCTACAACAAAACCATAAACATTAGCATTAGAAGCAACTCCATGAATAGCACCTGCAGCAACATCAGTTACAATAGTACCATGTTCTTTTCTATAAAAAGAATTACAAAATTTTTCAGTTCTTGGATATTCCACTTTACCATAACCTAAATTGGCAACACATTTAGTAATACGATTTTTATTATTTTCAAATTCGGTATGTTCAAAACTGAAAGCAGTATCAAAAATGAATATATCAACACCTTCCCCAGCATTACCTAAAGGATAATAAGTAGTATCATAATCTTTAGAAAGATCTTTACCTGTTAAATTATCTTGAGAAATTAATGAAAGATGGAAATCTGCATTATGTCTAGCATTAGCATATAATTTAGAATAATCTATATTATTAGTGTTGGTAGATTTAGTATATTTAAAACTACGATTTTGAGTGATGGCATAAACAAGTTGATTTTCTTGAATAAAATCAATTAAATCATTAGATAAGAAAGCACCAATAACAGAACGATTATCTAAAGAAGAAAGATGATAAACAACTTCAGATTCAACATCTTCATCTTCATTATCTCTTTTACGTAATTTTTCAGTATGAATCATTTCTTCAACAACATTTGGATTTTGATAAGTTTTAACATTACTTGATAAGTTTTAACATTACCAAGAATTAAAGTATGAATTTCATCTACTAAAGAATTAACAATTTCTTCTTGAACTTCACGTTTATTAAGACAATCAGAAGTAGTAGTATTAACAAAAATGGCATAATAACCATCATTTAAAATTTCTTTTTTAGATTGCTTAGAAAATTTATTAGTTTTCTTAGCATCTATAGAATTAATGAAGAGTGCAAATAAAACACCCAAAATGAAAGTAAAGTTAATAAACTTTTGCATTTTGATATACTTTTTTTATATATTTTTTATTTTTTAATTAAATTAAGTTAAATATAATTTTTATTATTTATTAATATGTTAATAGGTTAATGTGTTAATAATTATTGTATTATTTTTATTTTTATTTTTATTTTTATTTTATTTTATTTTTATTTTATTTTTTTTTTTTATTTTTATTTTATTTTATTTTTATTTTTATTTAATTAATTAATAAATATTAATTAATTAATTTTTTTTTAGTTTTTTTTTTTTGGTAAAGAGTAAAAATAAATAAAAAAGAGAAATATTGAACTATTTATATTTTATTTAATGTTTATAGTATATAATAATACAATAATAAAAAAAACAGCATGATTTATAGAAAAAAGAAGAACTTTTTTTATTTAATTTTATTTAAATTTTTTTTTTAATTTTTCTATTTCTATTTCTGTTTCTGTTTTTTTTTTTTTTTTTTTTTATAATTATTTATTTTGTATAACATTAAAAATTTTATATTAATTTGATATTAATTTATAATTTATAATTTATATTTATATTAATTTATACTAATTTGTATTATACCTATTATATATATAAATTATATATAAATATTATAAATTATATATATTATAAAATATATATGTAAAAATATGTGTTAAAACATTTATATTATTTATATTTTATATTATATTACATCATAATATCATATAAAATAATATAATATAATATAATAAAATATAATAAAATAATATAAAAAATAAACAAAAATTCTTAAAAAAAAAAAAATTTAAAAAATTAATAAAGAATATTAATATTTATTTATTTATTTATTTATTTATTTATTTATTTATTTATATATTTATTTATTTATTTATTTATATAATATTTATTTATTTATTTATTTATTTATTTATTTATTTTGATCATAATTTTTATCAAATTTTAAGAAATTTAATATAAATAATAAATGTTTTATGTTTTATGTTTTAAATTATTTTTTTTTAAATAAAAAGGAAAAAGAAAAAGAAAAAGAAAAAAGAAAAAAGAAAAAAGAAAAAGAAAAAGTAAATAAATAAATAAAATGTTTTTATTATTATTTTTATTATTAATTATTATTTATTAATTATTAAATCAATTAATCATTTATAATATAATCATTATAATTATTAAACATTAAATGGATAGTTATTATTTATAATTAAACATTAAATTAGAAGTTATTAAAGATGAAAAAAAAATTTATATGTTTTATTTCTATTTTATATAACAAACCATGCAGTTTTTTTTTATTTTTGTTTTATTTTGTTTTAAATATTATTATTCTTATTATTCTTATTATTTATTATTTATTATTTATTATTATTATTATTATTGCATTTTAATTTATTTTAATTTTTTTTAATTTTTTTTAATTTATTTCTTTTATTTTTTTTAAAAACAAAATATTTAATATTTCTTAATATATTTTTTATTTTATATTTTTATTTTTTTTTTTTATTTTATAATAAATACATTAAAACTATTAAACATTTAACAATTGGGAAAGAAATAAAAATATATATTATTTATATTTTTTACATCTTCATTTTAATTTAATACAAATAATATAAATAATATAAATAAATAACAATTAAATATCCATGAATATAAAATATTTTCATTTCTATTCATTTGTTTTTTTATCTATATTTTTATTTTTATATTTATATTTTTATTTATATACAAAGTAACTTTTTCATGATTTCCTTTTATTAAATGGTTTTCCCAATATTTTTTTATCTTAACTGCTTTTCTTTTATTTTTTTTTTTTTAAAATAATATTTACCTTTTATACACTAATATATATATACCTTAGAATTTAATAAAAATTTAATATATTATTAATATTAAGATATATATAGAATTCATATATACACTCTATAAAAAATATATTATAAATATATTATAAGTATATTATAAATATATTATAAGTATATTATAAATGTATTATAAGTATATTATAAATGTATTATAAATTTATATGTTAAAAATTCTCTTTTTTTTTTTTTTTTTTTTTTTTTTTTATATTTTTCTTATGCATAAATTTCTTTTTTCTCTCTTTTTTTTTTATTTTTTACCTAAATAATCCTAAAAATTTTAATTTTTTTTTTAATTTATTTTAACCAAATTAATCCTACTCCATAATAAAATAAAATAAAATAAAATGTTAAAAAATAAAAAAATAATAATAATAATAATAATTATAATAATAATCATGATAAAAGAATTTAAAAGAATTTTCTATTCTTTATTCTTTAATGTTACTTTAATAGGATTAAGCAAAAAAATGTTTATAATTACATTTACAAACAAGGTAAAAAGAATAAAAAGAATAAAAAGAAAAAACGAAAAAAAAAAAAAAAAAAGTTTATCCAAAAAAAAAAAAAAGAAAATAAAACAAAATAATTAATTATAATAATAATAAATAATAATAATTAATAATAAATTACAATTACTCCGTAAATTAATCATTAAATACATAAATCATTAAATAAATTATAATTCATTTTCTTTGTATATATAAAATGATGTGTTAAAATGTATATTCTAATATTAATTTTTTTTATATTAAAAAAAATATAATAAATTATAAAAATGTAAAAATGTATAAAAATATAAGAATATAAAAAATGTATAATATATAATGGATAATATTATTTTTAAATATTATTAAATATTATTAAATATTATTAAATATTATTAAATAATATTAGTTATTTCTTATTATAAAACTTATATATATTTTATAATAATTTATTGATTTACTTATTTATCTATTTATTTATTTATTTTTCTTTGATATAAAAAATAAAAATGGGATGATAAAAAAAAAGAAAGTTTTTTTTAATTAATTATGGGTACTTTAATTTTTAAATTTTTTTGGTTGGGATTTTTTTTTACACAAATTTTTTTTTTACATAATAATAATAATAATAATAATAATAATAATAATAATAATAATAATAATAATAATAATAATAATAATAATAAAATATTTCCCAGAATAAAAAATTTAAAAAAAAAAAAAGCTAATTTTATTAACATTTTAATTTGAATAATATTAAGTAATGCTTTTTTTTTTTGTATTTATTCTTTTTAGTATTATATTTTAATATAATAAAATTCAACTTAAAAAAAAAATACAATAATAAATAACAAATAATAAATAATGAAAAAAACAATCATTTTATCAAATT
>MCFG01000063.1:110000-202500 GCA_002104895.1 Anaeromyces robustus | reverse complement strand
TATATAGACATATAGAATATCATTTATATAAAATTTATATAAATTTATCTTTATTAAAAGTAAATTTAATAAACGACTAGCATCTAAACCTAAACCTTATTCATTTATATATTTAATTAATAATTAATCTTAACATAACATTAATAATAATAATAATAATTATATAAATTATTATTATTATTATTATTATTATTATTATTATTATTATTATTATTATTAATTTTAAATTATATTATTTTTTTTTACATATTTTTATCCTATAAAAAATTTTTAAAGAATATCTATTTCATTTTTAGGTATTCTTTATTGTTATTGACTTATTTCTAAAAAAAAAGTATTTATATTTCAGTAATAGGAGGAGGTGTTGGTTTTAGTGTAGATTCAATGATATCATACCATTCATCATTTTTTTTTAACACCTCATTTACTATTTTTTTAATAATGATTTTAAAATTATATTTTTTTTACTTGTTTTTTTAAAAATAAACAAAAAGTAAAAAATTTTCAAAAAAAAAAAAAAAAAAATTTTTTTTTTTTTTTATGGCACACAATTTGTACGTCAACTTTATTGAATTTAAATATTAAAATACATGAATCATAAAAAAACACATAATGAAAAAAAATGATACTAAAAAAAAATAAAAAACCAGTAATATATTATAGATAATAGTAAATAATACTGGAGGAAAAAAAGTAGTATAATAATATTTAAAAACAATAAATCCATACAGCCCTTAATTCTAAATATAGAATTAAAGTAAAATTGATCTATCCTATTAAAAAAAAAAAAAAAAAAAAAAAAAAAATTTATTTCATTATATATATATATATATATATATATATATTTTTTAAATAATTAATATATAAAATTATTTAATTAAAATAAAAATTGTTCCATCAAAATATTATTAGCACAAATATTTATTATAATTTTTATTATATAATTTTGTTATTTTTATTATTTAATTATTATTTTATTTATTTTTAAATATTAAATATTGGATATAATTAAAAAAATATATTACAATAGGAGTTAAAAAAAAAATTTCTAGGAAAAAAAACTTATTCTATTTTTTTTTTCTTCTTTATTAAAAAAAAGGAAAAGAAATAAAAGTAAAGTTTAAATTTAAATAATAATAAATCAAAAATATATATATTTTTTTCTATAGTTAACATTTTAATACATTAAATCATCAATACTATCACAGAAATCTAAATCACTTGAATATCCGATTCCATTCGTTGATGCATAGGATGATATATCCTCAGCTTCTTTAGCTTTTTTACCTTTAATAAAATCACCAGGTACCTCTGGTTTAAGAGAAATATCTATACTTAAATAAACATTTTTATATTCCCAATGATATCCCATAACACAAGCAGTTAATGATAAATAAAATGCCCAATAAAATGGTATATAATCAATTAATGTTTTGTTAATTAAGTATAAATTATTTAATTTTTTAATAGCAGATGTACCATTATTAGAAATGGAATACACTGTTTTGATTTTATTTAATAAATATTCATAATCATTCAAATATTTATTATTATTGATACTCGATGAACTTGAAAATATTTTCTTATTCTTTTTCAAAGTATTATTAAATTTCTCTTCTTCATCCGTATTTTTAATACTACTATCTAAATCTGAATTACTACTTTCACCGGTAGAAGATGATAAATTATTTTTACTAGAATCTTTAGAATCCTTATTCAATTTAGAAAAGAATTTTTTTACTTTAGATTGCCTTTTCTTAAGGGCTTCTACTGGATGATTCAATAATTCAAAAATGGTTTCATCATTCCATTCATGGGCTAAATCCATAGCTGTTTTACCTTCATTATTTTTAATATTAGTATCTGCACCATAATAGGCTAAAATAATTATAGCATATTTATCTTTTAATTCAATGGCATAATGAAGTGCGGTATTTCCGAAAGTATCTTGTTGATTTAAACTTTCATTATGGAAAAATATATCTTGTAAAATATCACTATGACCAGATTTAATTGCGATAGTAAGAGTATTTTCTCCTTTTTCATTTTGTACGGTTAACAAGTATTTACTTTTACTAAGTACTTGTAATGCTTCATCATAAGCATTTCTAACAATAAAATGAGTAATTAAATAATTTTTATTTTCATCAAGGAAAAAGTTATCAAAAGAAGGATGTTCTAAAAATTTCATTTTTAATTTCTTCTCTTCATCTTTAATGAACAAAGAAAGGAAAGAAGCATTAATACCATGTTTATTTTTAACTAAAAGATCAATCTCTGGTTTAGAGGATAACATATAATTTGCAGAAGCATAGTCTTCAATCAATAAAAAGAACATAAGAGGAGTATTACCTTCTTCATCAATAGCACAATTAACATTACATTCTAAATCAAAAATAAGAACTTTAAGCATACGAATATAATTATTAAATAAATCTTTATCACCAGATAAATATGCTTCATAATATTTCTTAATTAAAATGGAAAATAATTTATCACCAATATCATCAATGATACATTTAATTATATTTGTACCCGTAATAGTAGAAATTGCGCAATATTGTATAGCTAAATATTTTAACAATTTATCATCATCATTTTGAACTAATATTGGGAATACCCTTTTTCCTTCCTCAATAAATACATTTGGATTAGCTTTTAAATTTATATCACGAATCTTTAATATACCATTAAATGGAATATATACTTTATTTTTACCACAGTAATAAATAATGGTTTCTTTATTATTATTTATATGATCAATATCTTTTGTGACGTAAAGAATTCTATTAAATATATTAAAATTATGAATACTGTGATATAATGAGGTATTTCCTTCATTATCTGTAATAAAAAGACTATCCCTATTTTTAATTAATAATTTCTCTACTACAAATACTAATGGCCATTTTTCAGTAGCATACATTAAAGCAGTCATACCATTCTCATCAGCAACACAATAATTTATATTCATTTTATTAATGAGCCATTTTATAGTATTCATGTTCATTTTTTGACAAGCTCTTATTAATACATCACTTTCTTTAAATTTATTAAGAACATCAGAAAAGATTTCCTTTTTTAATATATTTTCAGCAGCATAAAATTCCTTTATATATTCAGTATTAACAAATACATCATTTAATTATTTTACAAAATCTTTTATATCATTTTTTTCATCATTGAAATGAAGGCTAAAGATATCTTCATATTTTTCAACAATTTTCATACAATTATCATAATTATTTTCTTTAATTTGAAATAATAAATTATTTTTAACTTCTTGATAATCCCATAGAGAACTGTTAATATCATTATTAGTTAACTTTTCCATTTAATTATTTTAAAATTAAAATATTATTTAAAAAAGAAAAAAATAATAATAAAAAATATAATATAATTATTTATATAAATTTTATTTATAAATTTTTATAATATGTTTTTTTAGAAAAAAAATAATAATAATGATAACTGTTTTATTTCGTTTTTAATATTTACACTAAATTATCTAATTATTATTTTTTTTTGTTCAATATTATTTATTAAAATTATATGTATTGATTTATCTAAATCTTTTAATAATAAAAAAAAATTTTTTGGGGAAAATTGTGATAATTTATATTTATATATATATATATATTTTTTTTTATTTTATTAATTTAAAAATTTAAAATAAATATTGAAAAACTTTATATTAAACATATTATATTCTAATACATATTGTTATATTTTTTAATGAACATATATTATTATATTAAAAATATCATAATTAATTTAACATTATCACAGAAAATACAATTTCAATAAATAATATATTCTATAATTACTATATGATATTTTAGGCAGTACAAATAAACAAGTAAATAAAAATTATTAAATAAAAATATAAAAAAAATTAAATTTTAGCAATAATAATAATAATTATTATTTATTATATATTATAGAACTATAGAACATTCTATACCTTTAATAATAATAATAAAAATATTATTATTTATGTCAAAAATATATCTTATAATATATTAATATTATTTATTTATAATGTTAAGAAAGATATTTTAAAGAATATTTTACATATTCTTCTTTTATACTATTACAATACATTATTTATATATTGTACATTATTTAATACATTATTTAATACATTATTCATTTGACAATTTAATATATACATTTATAGAACTATAGAACATTCTATACCTTTAATAATAATAAAAAAAAGTAAAAAATAAATAAAAATAAATAAAACTTATAATAAATAATAATGTTTTTGTTATTATTATTTTTGTAAAAATTAAATTGATTTTATATATAAAAATATAAAAAAATGGTATTTTTGATATAAAAATGTATAAAAAATGGTATTTTTATATATAAAATAAATTAATAAAATATATGTAAAATATATATATAAAATAAATAGATAAAATTTATGTAAAATATATATAATAATATAATATAAATAAATATATGCTGATAACACAGTAGGACAGCCGATTCTATTTCCTACCCAAGTGGAATAGGATAGATCAATTTTACTTTAATTCTATATGTAGAATTAAAGTAAAATTGATTGAATTTACATTTAAATGAAATTATTGTAAATTAAATTATTTATAACTTAATTATTTTAACAATAATGATAACATAACATTAATAATAATAATAATAATAATTAAAAACAAGTTTTTTTAAAAATTTTATTTATTAATATTGGTAATTACAAAGATTTAATTCTCATTAATAAAGTTTATTTAATAAAGTTAATAATTTTTTATAAAGGATACTAATTAAAAAAAATTCGATTTTAATTATTTATAATTATTACATATCATATTAATAAATTTTATAAATTTTTTTATTTTAATGATATTTAATGTAATAAAAATATTGTATTTATTAAAATATAATATTTTTATTTTTCTATTTACTTTTAAGGGAATATTTTTATTGAGGTTTTTTTTTTTTTTATTTAAAAAAAAAAAAAAAAAGAGAAATAACAAAAAAAAAAAAAAAAAATTACAATAAAAAATTAATTTAAAGAATTCAAATTATTGATTAAATTTATTTATAATAAAAAAATTATAATAACTATATAAAGTTATATATTTTTTAAACAAATGTATAAATTATTTATTTTATATTTTATTTATATTATTAATATTCAATTTATTTACACTCACACTATAAATGATGTAATAGTTTATACATACAATAATATCACTAATTATAGTAAAAATAACGACTTTATTTATATTTATGATAAAGAAAAAATATTAAATAAAGAAAATGTATTAAATCAAACTAATGTATTTCATACTAGTTATTATTGCAAAAATAATACTTGTGCATTCGTAGATAATGAATATACTAAACCATTTATTGAATTTCCAGATGAAAATGAAACTTTATTATTATACAATACTTATACTTGTACATATGATAATGCCAAATTAAATAGTTGCCCTACATTTAAGTGTATTGATAATGTATGCTTATCTGTAAAATGTATTAATAATTCTGAATGTTTATCTAATAAATGTTTTAATAATTATTGTGTTTTTAATGATAAAAATCCAATAGTTCATTGTGATAATATTTATGAAAATGATAAAACATCATTTATGAATTGTGGTAAACCATATAATGACACATGTAAATCTAATGAAGAATGTTCTTCAATAAAATGTAGTATTCATGGTTTATGCACTATGAATGATATTATTCTTTCTAAAAGGGATGATGACAATGTTAATAATAACACTGATAATGATGTTCAAGGTGTTACTGCTAAAGATATTACAATTATTTACATAATATTAATATTTATATTTATAATAATACCAATTAGTTGCTGTATTTGTTATTGCGTGTTTCCAAAAAGTAGAATATATGTTAAAATATTTTTCTTATTATTTATTTTATTTGTAATATTTATTATTATATATAGAATAATAATTAATAATGTATAATAAAATAAATACATAAATTTATAATATGATAAATATAAATCTTAAAATATATTTAGTTTTAAAAATAAATTAAATTAAAATAGAATTAAAAAATAAAATAAAGTAAAATAAAATGAAATAATAAATTAAAAATTAAAAAATAAATAAATAAATAAATAAATAAATATATAAAATATTTATAAATAACAACTATTTAGAAAATAAATTAAATCAAAATAAAAAAAAAATTAAAATATAATAAAAGTATTATAATTTAATACCTTATTTTTTAATTAACTCTTTTAAAAATAGTTTATATTATTATCTAAATTTTATTTAAATTTTATGTAAATAGAAAAATGTAAATCTAATTATAATAATACAATTCATTCTTTTTTGTAATTTTATTTATCTTTACCATATTTTTTTTTTTCTTTAATAATATTCATTTATTCTAATTGAATATAAATTTAGTTTTTACCATTTATCTCATGAAATTTATAAAAATGATAATCATTAATATTAATAGATACTTTATCCATGTAAGATTATGGAAAATTATAAAATTTATTTAATTTTTTTTCTTAATAATAATAATAAAAAAAAAGTATTAAAATACATTTTTTTTAATTTAACATAATACAAAAGGAAATAAAATAAAAAAATTGAAACAAAAACAAAAATAAAAAAAAATAAAAATATATAAATATTTTTTTTTATGAATATATTTATTTATTTATTTATTTATTTATTTATTTATTTATTTATTTATTTATTTATTTATTTATTTATTTATTTATTTATTTATTTATTTATTTATTTATTTATTTATTTATTTATTTATTTATTTATTTATTATTTATAATTAATTTAATTTTTTTTTATTAAATTTTTAATATAAGTAATAATAATAAATCTAATCAATAAATAAATTATAATTTTCTAATAAATTTTAACACTATTTTTATATTAAATTTTTAAATAAGATATGGTATATATAATACTGTTTTTTTAATATCTGTATTAATATATTATATTTATTACAATAATATATATATATTTATAATTTTATATCTTATTTACGTTTTACATCTTAACAACAATAAAAAATTCATTAATAATTATAAAAAAATTAATGATTTAGTAAATGAAGGTTTTATTTTCCTTGTTTGCGCTGGTAATGAAAATAAAAATGTTTGTTCAACAAAATATACTAATATTTTTTATAAATATTCTGTATATAATAAACTGAAAAAAGTTGGAGCAGTAGATTATGAAATTAAAAATTATGAAATAGTTAGAGAGCAGATTATTTTAATTTTGGAAGATGTATTGATATTTTTACTCCTGGTCATGTTATTGATATATCTGCCATGAAATCAGATACTGATATTTTAAGAGAAAATACAAGAACATCATTTTCTACACCAATGGTTGCAGGTATTGTTGCTACCATTATATCAGAACATCCTGAAATTAAATTTAATCAAGAATTAATGAGACAAACTTTAATTGATATGTCGATAAAGAATGTTATAAAAGATCTAGGTTCAGAAGATACACCAAATAGACTTGTTAATAATGGTAAGAAGATAAGTTATTCACCAGATGATAATGCTATTAAATGTGGTATTTCATCCGATTATCATACTATTTGTCCTGAAGGATGTTGTACTAAAGAAGGTATATGTGTTAATTATAATATTAAAACGAATGATCGATGTTTTATTGAAAATGGATGTCAAAAAGATTATGGATTTTGTACTTCAACAGAAAAATCTATTGAAGAATGTGACAAAGAAATTCAAGAAAATGAAGAATGTATAATTGATATTCCTTTAGATAAAATTAATTCATTAATGAATTCAAATTCATTTTATTATTATAACAATGGGGGTATTGATTTTGACGATTCTTTAATAAAAAAATGTTTGACTTTTATGTCAGATAAATGTACATCATTTTATAAAAATAAAAACGACAATAATTCTTCTTGCTCAGTTTCTGAAAAACATAAAACATTTAAACATTTTAAGAATTTTAATGACTATTCAACGGCATGTTCTACAATTCTTTACTATTCATGTGAAAAAGAATATAATACTTTTTTAAGTTGTAAAATTGATAACAATATTAATGAATCTTTGAATGATGAATTTAAACTTAACAAAACATGTCAAAATTTAAATTCTGAAAAATGTCAAGAATTTTATAAAAATGGAATAAAAAATTTATCTATATGTAATGCCTTTAAATATTACGGAAAATATATTCCAGAAGATTCGAAAGAACTTGAAAAAGTATATGAATATAGTAAAAATAAATGTCAAACTATTTCAAATAACGTAGAAAAAAGCTGTCAAAAATTATTAACATATTCTGATGAATGTCTTATTAGTATTTCTTCTGAAGAAGATGATAAAAAAATCATAGAAAAATGTACTAAATATAAATCTCAAAAATGTAGAGAGTTCTATGAAACTGGTATTTCTTGTTATTCAAATGAAGAAGAAGAAGAAGATATATTAAATATCAAATATAATAATGATTTTATATGTAGTAATGAATCTTCATTTAATTATAAAACTGTAAATAATATTGTTTCAAATTGTGAAAATGAATTAAAATCAGAAAAGAATCAAGAATGTTTACTAACTTATAATTCAAATATGACTGATGATGAATTATTACAGAATTGTAAAATTTATAAATCAGAAAAATGTCAAGAATTTTATGAATTTAATCAAAATGGTTTTGCTTGTTCTTTTTCTAGAAATAATTATTTTATTTCTGGTGATGATCAATATATCCTTGATAATAATATTAATATTTATAAAACAATATGTAATGTTAAACCAGAAGAAATTTTTAAATTATGTGAAGATGAATTTTACTCAGATGAATATTTTAAATGCTATATCGATGACGTATCATATTTAAATGATGATGAATTAAAAGATTTTTGTATAGGATTTAAAAATGATAAATGTCAATCATTCTATAATGAAAATCAATATATTATTAATTATCCTTATTGTCAATCATATATTGATAAAACAATTGGTAATTTGGAAGAAACATTTAATTATAGTAATGAAACTTGTAATAATTACATAGAAAAAAATAAAAAAATGATTATTGAAAATTGTGATAAAGAATTAACAGAATATAAAGAATGTGTTATTAATGAACTTTCATCAGATGAAAATAAACGTTCAGAACAATGTAATATTGTCATTTCGGATAAATGTCAAGCATATTATCATCATGAAGATAGATATGTTCCTAATTGTGTAATTATTGAAAGTTATTCATTAAGAGATATGATTGATAATATATATATGGATAATGAATTAATGTATCAAATACTCTATAATGATTGTGACTTTTATGGAGAAACTATAAATACATCTATAGATACAATTTCAGATATAGAAATAGAAACAAATACAATTGGAGATATAGAAATAGAAACAGATACAGCTATAATTACACCTACAGAAACAATTACAGATAAATCTACATCAATAATTGAAACTAATGATCTACCAAATGCCGATACTACCATAGATATAGATACAGAAATAGATACATATGGATACACAGCTATAATTACAAGTACAACTACAAGTACAACTACAAGTACAACTACAATGTCAAGTACATTTATAAATGGAAATACAAATAAATGTCACAATAAATTTACTTTAATTAAAAAGTCTAAAATAAAGAAGATGACTTCAAAAAAAAATTTAAAAACAAGAAAAATAAATTAATTAATATATAAAAATCCAAGAAGTACTGAAAAAAATATTTATATTTAATAACTAATATAATTAATAAAGTATATACTAAAGTATACACGTTAATAAAGGTTATTCAATATAGTTATTAATTTATTAATGATAATAATTAAAAAAATTATTATTTTAATTATTTATAATTATTAAATATCATTAATAAATATTTTTATTTTAATGTACTTTAATATAATAAAATTAATGTATTTATTTTATTTTTCTATTTACTTTTACGGAGTATTTCCAATAAGGTTTTATTTTAAAAAAAAAAAAAGAAAAGAAAAATAACAAAAAAAATAAAAATTACATTTAAAAAATTAATAAATAAAGTCAAATAAAAATTAATGAAATAAAAAAAAATAGAATTATAAAAGTATAATAATGTAAAAAAATCTATTATTTATTCTTTGTTACACAATTAAAAATTAAATTTTCTATATAAATCCAAAAAAAGTATAAAAAAAAAAATAATAATAATAATAATAAAAATAAACGAAAAAAAAAAAAATAATAATAATAATAATAAATAAATAAATAAATAAATAAATAAATAAATAAATAAATAAATAAATATAATCATTCTATATCCAAGACTTTCTGAATTATCACATTCTTTAAGACCACTTAGTTGCATATTACATGTTTTATATTTAGTGATTTTTTTAGAAGAACATTCATCATTAGAATTACATGGATTTTTATATGGTTTGCACCAATTAATATATGAACTTTTTTTATTCAAAATAGAATTTACTAATTGAGTAATTATATAATAAAGTTTAATGTATAAAATTTTTTGTTAAAAATTATATATTTTTACACAGTTTTATACTAATTTTTTTCCTTATTACCATAATTTTATATCATTTTTGTTAAGTACGCCATATTTAATATACATTATTATATAATTTAGTTATACATTACTTTTAATGTATTGCAATATACATAAAATGGACATAAAATAATTTATTTATTAATATCAAATTGTAAGAAAAATATTATTTATAAAATTTATTATAAAAATTTTGGATGTGGGGCATTTCGACATAATTTATGTATGATTGACATAAATTTCTGTAATATAAATACAAAATATGAAATACGCCACTTTTTTCAACGTATATTTTTATTTATAGTATTTTCATCATTAAAAGAATAAAATAAAAATAAAAAAAAAATAATAAATAAATAAATAAATAAATAAATAAATAAATAAATAAATAAATAAATAAATAAATTTTCTGTTAAGAATTATATTTTATTTTTATTATTTTCAATTCTTTAATTAGTTTTCCTTTCCATTTTATTTTATTGAAATAAAAATATATAAAATCTATATTTTATTACTAAATATTTTAATAATATATACTATTATATATCATATTTTTTTTTTTGATATTTATTTATTTATTTATTTATTTATTTATTTATTGTTAAAAAATAAAATAAAATAAACAGTAAAGTAGAATAAGTTACAAGTACATATAAAATAAAATAAAATAAAATAAAATAAAATAAAATAAAATAAAATAAAATATATTATATGAATTTAAATATTCAAAAATCTAATATAAAATTTATATGATTGTTTAGTTAACTTTGAAGTAAAAATTTTGTTATAACAACATCTTTTTTTATTGATATTTCTATTTTTATTTAAATTATGAAGTAATATAATTAATATATTTATTTAAATGAAATGTAAACTTCATATTTATAATTCAAATATTTGAATTATAAAAATATATTACAATATTTTTAAAAGAATATTATTTATTTTTAATTTACAATATCACTCTTATTACTTAATAATTTTATTAAAAATTATTATATCCTTATAACTATTTTAATTATATATATATATAATAAAAATAGCTATAGAGATGATTATAAAAAATATTTAAATTATATTGAAGTCAATTTTAATTTATACTATTTATTTATCTTTCAATAAATCAACTTCAAAGCTAAAATTTTAATTATAAATAATAATAATCAAGCAAAGTGAAATTGTTTAATATTTATAATAATATTATTGTTTATTTAAAATACGAGAAATAATTTTAATAAAAAAATGTATGGTATTATTATAATTTTTTTCATTACATATATATTTTTTTATTTTAATGTAATTTTCAAGTAACAATAAACTGACTAATATACCAAAAAAAAGTATAAAATACAAAGGTTAAATTTAAATTTTAAGGTCAAGATTAAATTCTATATTTATTTATTTATTTATTTATTATTCATTTATATATTAACCTTATTCATTATTTTTATAAGCCACATTGTAATACATTAAAAAACCATCAAACATAGATTATGTCGAAATGCAATACTCCCAAAAATTTTATAATTTATGTTAACTCTTAATTAAAACTCATGCATATACATTAAAAATTTTTCATAGAATATATTAAACACGTGTAATCAAGTGATATATTTATATATTTAATTTTATTTCTTGAAAGGTATTGAAGGAAATGTTTCTTATTCTATAAAAATTTTGTTATCTTTTTTTTTTTTTTTTTTGTAATTAATTTTGTTATATTTTATTTTTCTTTTTTTTTTTTTTTAATTTTTATTATAAAAGGTCAACAAAATAAATAACAAAAAAAAAAAAAAAGATTAAAGTTTTTGTCATTTTTAATTACAAAAATTTTAATTTTACTATAAATAATCTTCTTGGCTTTTTAAAAATATATTTAATTATTTTTAATTATTTTTTTAATTATATTTTTTTATTTATTTTCATACAAAAATTATACTTTGTGTAGCATTAATATATATGTAGTGAGAGGAAATAAAAAAAAAAAAATTATAAATAAGAGTAAAAAACATCAAATATTAAAAATAAACAAACAAACAAAAAATATAAATCAATAGTTTAGTAATATTTAGAATTCTATTTATTGATTAAATTTATTTATAATAAAAAAAATATAATAACTATATAAAGTTATATACTTTTTAAATAAATGTATAAATTATTTATTTTATATTTTATTTATATTATTAATATTCAATTTATTTACACTCACACTATAAATGATGTAATAGTTTATACATACAATAATATCACTAATTATAGTAAAAATAACGACTTTATTTATATTTATGATAAAGAAAAAATATTAAATAAAGAAAATGTATTAAATCAAACTAATGTATTTCATACTAGTTATTATTGCAAAAATAATACTTGTGCATTCGTAGATAATGAATATACTAAACCATTTATTGAATTTCCAGATGAAAATGAAACTTTATTATTATACAATACTTATACTTGTACATATGATAATGCCAAATTAAATAGTTGCCCTACATTTAAGTGTATTGATAATGTATGCTTATCTGTAAAATGTATTAATAATTCTGAATGTTTATCTAATAAATGTTTTAATAATTATTGTGTTTTTAATGATAAAAATCCAATAGTTCATTGTGATAATATTTATGAAAATGATAAAACATCATTTATGAATTGTGGTAAACCATATAATGACACATGTAAATCTAATGAAGAATGTTCTTCAATAAAATGTAGTATTCATGGTTTATGCACTATGAATGATATTATTCTTTCTAAAAGGGATGATGACAATGTTAATAATAACACTGATAATGATGTTCAAGTTGTTACTGCTAAAGATATTACAATTATTTACATAATATTAATATTAATATTTATAATAATACCAATTAGTTGCTGTATTTGTTATTGCGTGTTTCCAAAAAGTAGAATATATGTTAAAATATTTTTCTTATTATTTATTTTATTTATAATATTTATTATTATATATAGATTAATAATTAATAATATATAATAAAATAAATATATAAATTAATAATATGATAAATATTAATCTTAAAATATATTTTGTTTTAAAAATAAAATTTAAAATAAAATAAAAAAAATTAAGTAAAAATAATATATTTTAGAACGTTCAAAAAAAAAAAATAAAAAAATAAAATAAAATAAAATAAAATATTCATTGATATATTTATTATAGTTAATAGTATTAATCTTTTTGAATATTAAAATATAATAAATTAAGTAATAAAAATTAAATGAATAAATAATTATAAAATATAATATATATAAATATATATTAAAATAAAATAAATTAAAATAGAATTAAAAAATAAAATAAAGTAATATAAAATAAAATAATAAATTAAAAATTAAAAAATAAATAAATATATATATAAATATATAAAATATTTATATATAACAACTATCTTGAAAATAAATTAAAATCAAAATAAAAAAATTAAGTAAAATAAATGAAAGTATTATTTTTTAATTAAATTTAGAACTAATTTATATAATTAATTTAAATAAATAAAGAAATAATATAATTCTATTTTTAAAAAAAAATTAATTTCAAAATTATCGAACGGGTTATGATTTTTTTTTAATTATTTATAAAAAAGTTGTATATAAATATAATACATTTATATAAGCATAATATTGTTACCTTATTTTTTAATTAACTCTTTAAAAAATAGTTTATATTATTTTATAGATTTCATTTAAATTTTATAGAAAAAAGGTAAATTTAATTTTAATAATAAAATTCTTTTTTGTAATTTATTTATCTTAACTATATATATTTTTTCTTTAATAATATTTCATTTCTTCAAATTGAATATAAATTTAGTTTTTACCATTTATTTCATGAAATTTATATAAAGGATAATCATTAATAATAACAAATACTCTATCTAAGTAGATTATGGAAAATTATTTCATATATTTAAAAAATTTATTTTTATTTAAAAAATTATTATTAATTAATAAATTAATATAACTTATTCATACAATTATAATATATATTACTAATTAAATTTTAATAAATATATAATTATATAATAATAATAACAAATAAAGATGGGTAAATAAATAAATTAATATGTAAAAAAAAAAACAAATAAATTAATAAATATATTAAATATAAATAAATTAATAATATTAAAATGAATGGTTATATATAAAGATTGTTAATATTATTTAAAACTTTTGATTTATTGCTATATAAAATAACAGTATGATTTTATAATTATAAACTTATTATACTTTATCTTTTTTCAATAAATTAACACAGTTTAATGAAAAGAATAATTTTTAAATAGTCCATTATTATTTTTCCAAGTTGAATTATCAGCTATGATTAACATCTCAATATTCATATATTTTATCGTTTTCAACTCTGAAAAGATCATAATAAGAAGTTTAAATACTATCAAAAACACCTTCAGAAACGGAAAGTAACATATTATCTTGAATAAGAATTTGATATAAAATATTATAAATCATTTTAATATCTTGTTCAGCAAGATTTTCAAGAGGAGAATCAAGTCCATCAAGTTCATCAGCAATACCAACATTATATTGAATATATTTTCCATTATCGAAATATTCTAGAATTTATTCTGGATTGGAGCAACTTTATTAATTAAATTGTCCTAATGTTTAGCAAATTTACCTTTATCATGAAAACAGAAGATATTACCAGCACTACAAATTATAATTTTGAAGAAAAGTTTTATTTCCACTTTCATACTGTTAAAGATAGTCTTACTTGAATCATTTCCAAGATATACTACTGAAATATCAAAGGCATTGTCATCAGTTCCATAGTTTAAGTTGTATTGAATGTAATTAGGAATAAATAGTATCTTTGTTTTTCCTGAATCCTTATTAGCCTCAGTATTAATAAGTTCTAAAGTCTTGCTAATGTTAGACTTTTTTTTTAATAAAAGATTTATTCTTTTATATATATATATTTTTAATAAGTAATAAATAAATTAAAAAATAAAAGAAAAAAATAATTCTATTTATATATTTTAGTAATAATCATAAAATTTTTATATGTTTTTGCTTTACATTAAAAAATATTTTTTATTTTTCTTTTCTATAATTTTAATTTATTTATTTATTTATTTATTTATATATATATATATATTTATTTATTTATTTATTTATTTATTATTTTATATTTCTTAATAATAAAAATAATAAAAAAAGTATTATAACACTTTTTTTAAATTGACTTATTATAAAAGTAAATAAAATATAACAAATATAAAAAGAAAACAATACAACTAAAAAAATAAACAAAAATAAAAATAAACAAAAACAAAAATAAACAAAAACAAAATTAAAAATAAACAAAAAATAATATAAAAAATAAATAAAAAAGTATTAATAATAAGAAAAATTTTTTTTGTCAAATTATATTGAATTAATAAATAATATATATATTTAATACAAAAAAAAAAAAAAATAATAATAATAATAATAATAATAATAATAATAATAATAATAATAATAATAATAATAATAATAATAATAATAATAATAATAATAATAATAATAATAATAATAATAATAATAATAATTATAATAATAATAATTATAATAATAATAATTTTAATAATAATAATAATAATAATAATAATAATAATAATAATAATAATAATAATAATAATAATAATAATAATAATAATAATTAATAATAATAATAATAATAATAATAAATAATAATAATAATAATATTAAATATAATCAATAAATAAATTATATTTTAATAAAATTTGTACTATTATATATATATATTTTATTATATATTCAATATTTATTATAAAAAAATTATATATTAATAATTATCCCTAAATACATTTTTATTACTAAAAAAAAAGATTTTTATAACATAATTTAATAAAAAAAGAATCTAAAAAATACTTATAGAAATATCATCATTTTTATGTTATTTTTATAGATTTTCATAATAATTTTTAATGTTGTATTCATTAATATTTTTTATATATAAAAATTATTTTTATTAAATAATAATTCAATATTTTAAATTATAATAAATAATATTAATAACCAGCTAAATTATAAATAGAATTTTTATACATTTTATTTAAAAATCAATATCGATATAAAAAATGTAGAAAATTAAAAATCTTTCATATTTAAATAACATTTAACATTTAAAATAAATGTTAAATACTATTTAATTAATAAAATGTAAAAATCTATATATTTTAATTTTATTTATTTTTAAACAAAATATAATTAAATAAATTCTAAAAGAAAAATAATTATAAAACAAACACTTTATCACTGATAAATATTTATATATAGTTTTTGATTATGAAATTGTTATAGCATGAAATTTTTAATATTTTTCCAAAAATTTAATAATTTAGTCTATAAAGTATTATTTATATTTTTAGTAGAATTTATGAATAAACTTTATTTATTGAAATTAATGTAAATATTTTTATTACAAAAAACTATTAATAAATTTAATAAGTTTTATTATCAAATCTTTTTATTATCATTTAATTTTAATTAAAGAAAAGAAAGACTTTTTTATATATTACTATACTGACGTTAAAAAAGAAGGTTATTTGTTATTTATTTATTCATATATATTATTTTATTTGTTTTTTTTTTATATTATTAAATATATTTAATTATTATTTTTACATTTAACATTTAATTTATTTAAATTTTCATAATATTCGTAATATATTAATAAGAATAAAAAAATAAAATTTATATATAAATAACATTACCAAGAAAAATTTATAGATAATAAGAAAAAGAAAAAAAATACAATGTTTTATAGGTCAACAGTCGACCAGTTTCTATCCTGGTTGTTAAGGCGTTTCCTTAGCATACATAAGGCTTCTGGATCGACACCGCATCTACCCCAAGCACAAGTGGTTTTCTCCTTCACGGGTTTTACACTGTGGCAAGGTAGTGCACAGGTATAGTATTTGAGTAGATCTTTAAGTCTAATAATGTGGGGTGCGGCTCTAAATTATTGGGCGGTTTCCTTGGTGACTACTATTCATATGTGGGGCTTGTAGACTGGACCCGTTATTAAGTTAGCGTTAGGGTTTAAGTACAAATGTAAAATATATGAATATACCAAGGGCGTCGACGCCGAAAAGGTAAGGCAGGGAATTTAATTCCGATACATTCATGTGAAAAATCACATGATAAGTCTATAAAAAAAAAAAAAAAAAAAAAATTTATAGGTCAACAAAATGGAAAATTAGATTTAAAAAATATATTAATTTATATAAACTATACAATATATGTATCATCTACTTAAGATTTTTCTTTTTAATTTAATTTTAATTTATTAAACAAATAAAATTGAAAAAAAAATTAGATTAAATCATTCATTTATTTGTGATATTTTAGTATATTTGGAATAAAAAATTTTAATTAATATAAAATTGTTTTTATTTTTTTTTTTTAAATATTTTTTTTAAAAAAAAAATGTTATAAATCAAATATGTACAAATCAACAATAACAAAAATACAACATACATTTATTATAAAGAAAAATTAGTAACATTTGAGAACTTTATTATAAATTGTAATTAAAATATTTGAATAATCCATAACAAGAAATAATATATGTAATTATTATAAATAAGTAGATTATTCATCTATATTAATATATATATAACATAAATAAATATAAAGAGTGGATTGATTAAATTATAAAAATTAATAAAGAAATTTTTTTATCTAAAAAATAAGCTTTTTATAAAAATGAATAATTTAATTAATAAATAAATAAGGCAGTATAATTTTTTTCTTTAGCTTTTGCTAATATACAGAAAAATTAATAAAATATTGTGATTATTAGTCATCATAACGGGACTCATAAAAAATAAATAATCGATAAAATATATATATTAAATATTTTATAAAAATCTCTTTATGTGTATTTGCATGTTTTAAGTTTTAAAGATTTTATATTTTAATATTTAATAATATTTTATTATTATATATAATAAGATGATATATTTGTTGTAATAAGAATGTTTATTTATAATAAACAAAAAAAAAAAAAAAAAAAGAAAAATAATATAGTATTAAGAGAATTTTTATATTTTAATATATAATAAAACATAAGAAATATAATATTATTTTTCCGTCTACTATTTAGTTATAATTTAAAAACTATATAAATGAACAATTAAAAAATACTTAAATATATAACCAAATTGTAAATAAATAAAATATAATTTAATATAATATAACGTAATATAATATAATATAATAAATAGTATTAATTAATTATATGATTATTATCTTGTTAAATAATAAACTTTCTAAAAATATTATGAATTTTCTTAGAAATAATTTCCAAGAATTTAATATAACTTATAAATTTATTAGATAAGTATACCATTTTTCTAAGAGGATTCAAAAGATATAAATTATTATACATTCCTATTTTATATATATCATGCTATAAAATGCGCTTATACCACTAGTACTACTACTAATAATAATAATAACAATAATAATAATAAAAATTCATAATACCATTTTTGAAAATGTTAGTTTATTAAAAATTTTGTCTTTCAAAAATTTTAATAATCCATAACAAGAAATAATATACATAATTATTATAATAAATAGATTATTCATCTATATTAGTATATAAATAAAATATAATATAATATATTGAGTATGAAAAATAAATAAAATAATAAAATTTTATATATCAAGTTGTTGACCAGTTTCTATTCTGGTTGTAAAGTCATATCTTTAGCATACATAAGACTTATGGTTCAATATTGCATCTACCCTAAGCACAGTGGTTTTTCAACGTAATAGATTTTTACACTCTGGTAAGTTGGTTGCTTCAGGTTTAAGTATTTAAGGAGTAGCTACTCAGATATCATAAAATAATATTAATTGAACTAAATCCTAATAATATGGGGTGCGAATTTCTATTATTTATCTATTTCCTTGGTAATCACTGTTAGTATGTGAGGTTTGTAGATTGGACCCGTTATTAAGTTAGGGTTTAAGTACAAATGTAAAACATGTGAACATACTAAGGGCTGAAAAAGTAAGGCATGGAATATAATTCAAATACATTCATGTGATAATACATAATAAGTCTATTAAAAAAATATAAATTAAGTTTTTATTTATAATAATAAATAATTTAATAAATAATTAAATAAAGCTGTATAACATTTTCTTTGGTTTTGTTATTATATCTCATTAATTTTTCTGTAAATTAATGAGATATAATAAAGATTAAACTCATAATGAATATTTAATATTAATAATCAAAAAAATAATTTATTTTTTCTTTTTATGGCAATAAATAAATTACGATAAAAAATGTAAATTTTTATAAATGTATTAAATTAAAATTACATAAAATTACATAAAATTACATAATCGTTAATTAAATATAATAATTTCTGTTTTTGGAAATAAACTATGATAGAATTATCAAAAATTTGTTTTAAATCAACACTTGTTTTTTAAAAAAAATTATTTTATTTCTTTTTTTTTTTTTGTTATGTATTTCATTAATTTTAAATTTTTTATTAATTATATATTATGTTAATTTAAATTTTATGTATTATTATTAATATATTAATATTATTATTTCTTTAAATATTTCTATAAAAAAAAAAAAAAAAAAAAAAAAAAAAAACACAAAAATGAATAATTAATTTTCTAAAATAATCTTATTTATATTCTTTTTGATTGCGATTTTTTTTTGTAGTTGCTGTTATTATAGCTTGCATTTATTTTAGCTTGCATTTGTATTTTTTTAAGTTTTTAACAATAAAAGAAAAAATTTTTTTCAATTATTTCTTACATAAAGTATTGTATTTTTTTTATCAATTCCAAAATGTATAAAAGCATAAAAAATTCACCTTTTTTTTTAATAAACAAAAAAAAATAAAAATAAAATAATATATATATTTTATATCAATTATATACTAAATAAAAAATGAAAAATATTATTCATTATATTTTTATTTATTGCTACATATTATTATTTAATAATATTAATGCATTGGATATTGATGCTAATTGGATGAGTTTTATTTCTGATGATACCTTAAGACTTAACCAAATTAATATTCCAGGTACTCATGATAGTGGAGCTTACGATACAAAATGGACTAATGCACCTTGGTCGGAAGCTCAATCATTAACTATTAAAGAACAATTAGAATATGGTATTAGATATTTCGATTTACGACTCACAATAGATGAAGATGATGCCGCTAATTTGATACATATTACTCATAATGGAATGACATGTTATGATGATTCAGATATTCTTTATTTAAGTGAAGTATTAGAAGATTGTATTAACTTTTTAATCCATCATCCATTAGAAGCAATCATTGTTCAAGTTAAAAGTGAAAAACTTCCAAATAAAATAACTAGTGTACCAAAAAAATTTGAAAATATACTTGCATTAAATACAATTCTAAATTCAACTGTTATTAAAGATGAAAAAAATAATGAAATTTTATTTAAAGATTTTTTTTATAGTAATGATACAATGCCAAGACTTAAAGATGCACAAGGCAAAATAGTTCTTTTAACACGTTATAATTTATATTATAATTTTACTGAAAATAATAATGTAGGAAAAATAGGTAAAACAATATATATACCAGAAATGGGAGATTGTTATGAATATAGATCTACAACTTCTGATAGTTCTCGTGACACTGATGGTGATAAATGTTTACCAGTAATATATGGTAATAGTGTATTTCGTGTTCAAGACGATTATAATTTAGAAAAAGATGATAAATGGGACATGGTATATGATGTATTAACAAATAATGTTAAATCTAGAAATGATACTGCAAATTATATAATTTTACCTGATTCAGAAACTAACAGATTTAATGATACAAACCATAAAAATGTACTTACTTTAAATTTTATGAATATAGGAAGAGCAAGTAGAGAAAAAGGGTATTTTTCTCTTATAATGGATACACTTTTTGACTCGAGTATAGAAAAATCAGCTTCATATATGAATGAGAGATTAGTTAAATATGACGGAACAATTTATAATCAATGGATTATGTTAGATTTTCCAAGTCCAGATGTAGTACGTAAAATATATCAAACTAATAATATTTCTATTCCAAATGCATTTAGTTTAAAAAATATTACTCGATTTATAGATACTATATATTATTTTGTTAATTCGAAATTTTCATCATCTGTTAAAAGAAGTGAAAATAATGAAAATCCAGAAGCCTGTCTTCAACGTAAAATAGTAATTGATGAGCATGGAAAACAAGATTTAATAAAAACTAATTACAAATGTATTAAAAATAAATTAAATCAGTGGAGTATTGATAAAAATGATAAATACTTTAACATTATTTCAAAATATGATGGTAAATGTTTAAATTATGATAATGATAAATTATCTATGGATGAATGTAATAAAAATAACAAATATGAAGATTTTACTATTAAAGATGGACAAATTTGTTCACGAATTAATGGATCTAAATGTATAGATGGTAATTATGATTTTATTCCTAAAATATTAGAATCTAAAATATATGATAATTTAACTTGTTCAACAAGATTTGCTAAACGCGGATTCTCATGTTGTTCTAACCAAAACACTCAAGTTGAATATGTTGATGAAATTGGTAATTGGGGTATAGAAAATGGTAAATTATGTGGCATTGGTTATGAGAGATGTTCATTTAGTATTTTAGGTTATCCATGTTGTTCTTCTGTAAATCCTGCAGTTGCTTATACTGATAATAATGGTTCTTGGGGTTTTGAAGATGGTGAATGGTGTGGTATTGGCGAAATGGTAACTAATTCTAAATTTCGTATTCGTAACAAAAAAACTCAAGAGTGTCTTATCACTAATTTACATTCAGATACCGATGTACTTTTAATGGGTGATTGTAATCACAGTGAATGGACCTACCAAAATGATCAACTTGTATTAGATGCTACTGGTAAATGCTTATATGCCATGAACTCTCAAAATGGAAGAATGATTGAATGTAGTAAAGCTGATGATCAAATCAATCATCACATCCACTTCAAAATAGTTGACAATAAATTTATTTGTATTAAGAATAATGTGGATCCTAACGATCATTGTTTAAATGGTAATACTTTGAATTTTGAAACAAGTAAAAATGATTATTCTGAATGGATTATTGAAAATTTAGATAATGGAAAAATAATTAATTCTATTAAAGGATTTATTGAAAGTAATCCTAATATGGGTATTTCTGAATTTAAATATGCACCTATTACAACTACATCATTAATTTCAACAACAATAGCAACACCATCTACACCTACTATTAAACCACCGGTTACTCCTAAACCTGGTTATAATGTATATTGGTTCTATCATGCATTTACTAATAAGTGTTTGTATGCTCCAGAAAATATAAATGGTGGAAAAATTATGGTAAAACCTTGTGATGATTCAAATTATTCAAAATGGATGGTATTATCTTCTCGTAAAGGTTATTTCTATTCTATGGCTTATCCTGATTATTGTTTACGTGTTGAAAATATTAATGAAGGTTCACTTAGTTTAGGTAAATGTGATGAACAAGCTAATTTAGAACATAATAATGATGGATACTTTATTTCATTATTATCTAATGATAAATGTATTGGTATTTTAAATTCTAATGACCTCTATAATAATGAAATTGAATTAAATTTAAATAAATGTGTTAAAAATAATGAAGAACAATTTTTTGTTTGGGATCATAATCCAACTTCAACAACAACAACAACTATATCAACTGATTGTTATTTTGAAGCCTTAGGTTATCCATGTTGTTCTCCTGAAAATACAGCTGTAATTTATGTAGATGAAAATGGTAAATGGGGTGCTGAAAATGATGAATGGTGTGGTATTATTGAACCTACATCAAATCCAACACTTTCTCCTAATACTGAAATATATTATTTATATAATGCAAATATGAATAAATGTATTTATACTTCAGGTATATTAGGTACTCCAATTACTTTTAACGATTGTGATTATTCTAATAATACTCTTTGGTCTATTCCTTATACACATAATGGAAAATTCCGTTCAAAAGTTAATTCCAATTATTGTATTATGCTTTCAGATGCTACTAAAGGAACATTAATTTTAGGAGAATGTGAAAAAGATGGAACTACATTTTATCGTGAAGGTAATTCTATTTTATCATCTTCATCAAAGAATAAATGTATTGGAGTATCAAATTCTGATGCCTCTGTTTTAGTTATGAATGATTGTAATAATAAGCTTGATGATCAAGTATTTTATTTCAATTTATGGAATGTTTAAACCTATTGAATCAAACAGTAAATAGTTTAATAAAAATATTAATGAAATAATTAATTGAATATTTTAATTTAGTCAAATTTTGTTAAAATACTAATTTTAATAATATATAATGATAATGATTACCTAATTAAAAAAATATATATATATTATTTAATAAATAATAACAACAAATAATAGATTTATATTATAATATAAATCTATTATAAATGTATATATAAGTTCTAGGGATTAAACACTCTAGTGATATATAATATATATTATTAATAGTAACAAAAAATAATATCTAAATAATATTTTATCTATCTAATATAATAAGAATTATCTATTAAACTAAAGAAAAAATATAAATATATCTATTAAAGAAAAAAAAAAAAAAGTAAACAAAAAATGATTTAATAATAGATATAATAAAAAATAAGTATAATAGAATTCATAAATATTATAAATAATAATAAATGATTTATTAAATAATAAATAGATAAAAATAAAGTAAAAAGAAATTTAAATAATTAAATAAATAAATAAAATTAAGATAAAAAAAATAAAAAATTAAAAACAAAATAGTAAATAAAAAATAAAAAAAAATATAAAAAAAAATAAAAATTAAAAAAAATAAAAATTAAATAAAAATTAAATAAAAATTAAAAATAAGAAAAATATATTATTAAATAAAAGAAAAAAAAATATTAGACTTTTTTTTTTAAAATTTTTAATAAACATAACTTTTTTTTTTTCTTCTTTTTTTCCTTGTTAATCAGTATATAAAAAAAATATTATAAAGTATAAAATATATTATAAAGAAAATATTAAAAGTATAAAATATATTATACTTTTGAATTTTTAATTTAAATATACCATATAATATTATAATATTAGTTTTAATGAATTATTATTATATTAACCATAATAACATAATAACCCTTAACAATACTATTAATTCAATTCAATTTTCATGAAAAAATGATGTAGATATGTAGATTAGGTCCACAGAGTCATAAGCCTTCTTCTAAATCCTAAGAAGGCAAGATAAGTACATTCATCTTTGAATTTACGCCTCTAATAGAGGATATATAAACTAATAAATCTAATTTCTATAATATAAAAGATTAATTAATTAATAAATAAAAAAAAAAGTAAATTTTATATATATTATATATTAAAATTTACTGAACTGTTAGAAAGAAAAGATTTAGATAAATAAAATTTTTATTTTTTTTTAGTTTTAATATTTATTTTAATTTTTATTTTAATTTTTATTTTAAATATTATTTTTTATTTTTTATTTTAATATTTATTTTAATTTTTATTTTTTATTTTAATTTTTAATTTTTATTTTTTATTATTTATTATTTATTTTTTATTATTTATTTTTTATTTTTAATTTTTTATTTTTTATTTTAATTTAGTTATTTTAATTTCTAGTTACTTTTTATTATTTATTTATTTATTTATTTATAATTTAATCTAATTTTATTTTTATTTTTTAAAGTAAATATCTATATTAATATCTTTTATTTACTTCTATGAATTCTATATTATTTTTTTTTCTATCTATGCTTCAATAATTTTAAATATACATACATATTCTTTTAATTATTTACTTTCAAAATAAATTATTAAAAGTTTTAATTATAAAGAAAATATTAAAAGGAAAAAAAAATATTTTCTTTTATTTTTATTTTTTTTTATTTTTTATTTTTATTGTACATTATATATAAATAAAACTATATAATCAATATATTAAAATGTTTTATTTTATATATAATTTTTTAATATTTTTTTTTTATTTAAAAAAATTTATTGACAATTTTCTTCAATAATACCACACCAGTGGTTTTTTTCATAACCCCATTTTCCAAATTCATCAACTTCATAAGCAGTACAACCTTGACAACATTCATAACCATATTTCTTTGACCAACATTTTTCTTGAGAACAAGAAGCTGGAACACCACACCAATGACCATCTTCATAACCCCATTCACCATCATTATCAGTGGTAAAAGCATAACAACTATTGTTACAACATGGATAACCAAGTTTTTCAGACCAACAAGTAGTTTCAACATTAGTTGGTTCAGCAACAACAACAGTAGTAGTAGTGGTGGTGGTAGTAGCATCATTTACAGGAGATTGTTGTTCACCTTGTTCATGATAAGTTGGAACATATTGATATTCTTGAGGATCTTTATTCTTTTCAGCATCAGCATTGTAAGATTCTTGCATATATAATTCTTTATCAAGATCTGGGAAAGAGAATTTAACATTTCCTTCAACATAACAATTTTCACTTTCTGGACAAGCAAATGGATATTTATTTTTAATACCCCAGAAGGAAACAACTGGACGTGGTTGAATTAATTCAAGAGTTTCTGGATTAATACCATAAGTATGACAAATGTATTTGAAACGTTCTTCAATAAAGAACTTTAAACCATAACTACGACTAGCACCATTATTAGCAGCCCAATTAATATAGTTAGTAGTATCTTCAAATTGAGTAACAGTCCATTTTGGATCATAACCAGCAGTATTAAATACACCTCTAGCACGACCAGTTTCTTCAAGAATTTCACGACTAACAGCAAGATCATCATGAATTAATTCAGCAATTTCATCAATACGTGGGAAAAGAACACTTGGATTGAAAGCCTTTTTAACGACTTCCCCAAGAATTTCACGCCAACGAGTATCATCATCATAAATAAGTAATTTAACAAGTTTATGACCAGAATCCATATCACGAACAGCTAAGTTTGGTAAATTAAGATATTCAAGGTTTGGAATATATGGTTTACTAATATATCTACTATCATCAGTGAAATAATTTGACCAAATATCTTGACAGAAAGTTTCATCGAAATCGTTAAGAATCATCATCCATTTACCACTTTGTGGGTTTTTATACCAGAAGTAATTATGACCAAGAATGAAGAAATGATCCCAAGATAAAGTGACAAATTCAAAGGCAAAAGTAGTTAAAACAGCATCAATATCAATTAAATCTTTAATATCATCAACAGATTTAGCATTGTTAACGGCATCAACTAAATTTTGAAGATCATCTTTATCATCTACAAGTTCATCCTTAATATTATTACAATGTTCAATAATACTATTATCTTCAAATCTAGCATAATCTAATTTACATTCATAAAGATCATTAATAGTTTTATCATTGAAATATTTCTTAATTAAATCTTTCTTAATTTTGTTAGTAAGAACAAATAAACCAATATCTTCACCATTAACTATGATATTAGCATAATTAGTAGAGGTAGTTTTAACACCCATTTTATAAAGTAAATCAGAAGATAATTTTTCACGCATTAAAGTGGCATCACGAATGTTAGAACGAAGACGAAGTAATTTTACATCATAAATAGAACCTTTTTCAAGTTTAATATTATAACCTGGTTTACCATAGTTACGACTACCTTTACCAGCAAGGTAAAAGTTGAAATCTCCTGGTTGTAAATCAACTCTATAATCAGTTCCTTCAACGAAAAATTCTAAAGTAGCATTAGTAGTACCATACTTTTCACCATTTTTACCAGCATCCCATGGTTCTAAAACTGATTTTTGTTTCATGGTTTCCCATGTTTCATTATCAAAATCAATTTTAATAGTAGCAATATGATCATCTAAAATTTTAAATAATTCTGGACGGTAATCATTTTTACCATAGAAGTCACTTCTTGAAGCATTAGCTTTAATTAATGAAGTACCTAATAAACCTAAAACAGTAAATAATTTATTAAATCTCATTTTTATTATTAATTTATTTTATTTCACTAGAATATATAATTTTATTTTTGTTTTATTTTTTTTTTAATTTATTTTTGATTTTGTTTTTATTTTTTTATTTCTATTATTATTTATTTTGTCTATTTTTAATTTTTTATTTTTGTTTTATTTTTTTTTTTTGTTTATTTTTATTTTTGTTATTATTTTTATTTATTTATTTTGTTTTATTTTATTTCCTTTTATGTTAATTAAATTAAAAAAAAAGTATTATAATACTTTTTTAATTTTTTTATTTTTAATATTTTTTTTTTTTTTTTGGAATATGAGAAAAAAAAAAAAAATAGAGGAAAATATTTAGTATTTATATTCAATTATAATTTTATTTTATTTTATTGTATCATATTTTTTTAATATGATACAATAAAATAAATTTGTAAAAAAGTTTTCATTTGAAATTAATGAAAAAAAAAAAAATGGAATTAAATGAAAAATTTTTATTAATAAAGTTTTAATGTAGATAATGAAAATTAAGTACAAAAATATTAAAAAAAATTTTTTTATTAACTAATTAAAGTATAAAATATATTAAATAAATGAATATAAATCAAATAAATAAATAAATAATTAAAATTATTGAAAAGATGAAAAAAAAAATTTTTTTTTAATATATAACAAAAACAAATAAAATTTTAGTATTTGCAATTTTGGAACAATTTTACAATACACCTTCTTTATATAGAAGGTTTATTTATTTAATATCCTATATATAATAATTAATTCTATTATATTATTTAATTCTATTGTAATTTTATTTATTATTTTATTAATAAATAATTTTAGATATTGTTTTTCTATAACCTAAAAATACAAAAATTAATCATATTAAAATCGAAAATGAAACCTTTTTTAGATATATAATTTTATATACGTAATTAATACTTAATATATAGATTAATATTACATATATATTCATTATATATATTTATTATATATATAGGATAATTGTTATTATTTATAATAATAATTGATAATAATTATAATAATTATAATAATAATAATAATTTTTATTTTAATAATATTTTTTATTATTTAATGATTAATTTATACATAAACATTGACGTAAAAAAACAAATACAAATACAAATACTTTTTGATAATGGTAGATCAAAAAAAAAAAAAAAAAAATTAAAACATTTACTATATCCACTTCTTTCTGTATACATTTTGTACTCTATACTTTTTTATATTGATAATGTAAAACATAACATGGATATAAAACAATTAATATAAAATTAACATGGAAAAAATAAAAATATTTCCTTTTATATTTTACTTAGCCTTTATTACAAAATAAAATAAAATAAAAAAAAAAAAGAGACAAAAGTTGCAAAAATAATAAACATAAACATAAACATTAAACATAAACAAAAATATTGATGTACACATAAGTAAAAATAAATATTTTTTCAGTATAAAAGAAAAAAGAATGCCTACTAAGTAATTTCCAGATCATCATCTATAATTAATAATTAATTAAAATATAATATAAAATAATGTACAAATTAATAATAATGAATAGAATAATATTAATAATAATAAAAAAATAATTAAAACCAATAATTAGAATACAGAATAAAAAACCTTTTATTATTTTTTTCATAGTTTAATAACTTTATATAAATTTTTTTTTTAATGATTAATGTATAATACATATTAAATTTATGTAAATATAAATTTTTTTAAAAAATTTTAAAAATTATAATTTTTTATGAAAATGGTAAAAAAAAAAAAAAAAAGAAAGAAAAAAAAAGACAAAAAAAGAAAAGAAACAGTTTTTATGTTTTTTTTTTTTCCTCTTTTTTAATTAACGTATGCATGATATATTTATTTAAAAAAAAAAAAAAAAAAAAAAAAAAAAACTTTTTTATTTATAAATAAATAAATAAATATAAATAAATAAATAAATAATAAATAAATAAATAAATTAATAAATAAATAATAATTAAATAAATAAATTAATAAATTAATAAATAAATAAATTAAATATAAATAAATAAATAAATAAATTAAATATAAATAAATAAATAAATAAATTAATAAATAAATAAATTAAATATAAATAAATAAATAAATAAATTAATAAATAAATAAATTAAATATAAATAAATAAATAAATAAATTAATAAATAAAATTAAAACATAATAAAATTTAAAACAAAATATAAAGAAAATGATGACAAATTATAACAAAGGTTACACAATTAAATAATAAAATTAATTAAAAAGTTTTAAATATTTTATTTCATGTTTTTTTTTGATTGTTTTTTTTTATATTTCATTTTATTTCCAATTATATATATTGTTATGCTTAAATAAATAAAATTTTTTTCTTAACCGTTTTTTTTATTCAAATAAGAAAGAAAAAAAGGTTAAGAAAAAGAAAAATAAAATAAAAAAAATATTTAAAATATTAATTTAATACAAAAAATATAAAAGATAATACAATTCTATTTTTAATATATTTAATTTTTTTTTCTTTTTAAAATTTTTTAAAAAAGAAAAAAAAAATTATGTAGTTTAATATATTAGAATTATTAATTAATTAATTATTATAGTTAATAATTAATTAATAAATTAAAAAAGAATAAAAAATCAAAAAAAAAAAAAAAAAAAAAAAGAAAAAAGAAAAAAAGAAAAAGAAAAAAAAAAAGAAAACTTAAATTAATAATAATTTTTTAATTTCTTCTTTGATTATTCTATTTTTAAATATTCTTTTGACATAAATTTGGAATTTTTTTAAAAAAAAAAAAAGAAAAAAAGGAAAAAAAGGAAAAAAGGGAAAAAGGGAAAAGAAATGCAGAAATTAAACATAATAATATGTACAATTTTTTATTCAATAAAAGAAATATGTTATAATGTGTTTTAATCTAATAGTTTTTTATTATATTTTATATATAAATTATAATATATTAATATTACAATTATAAAGATGAATATCTTTCAATTATTAATAATTATAAATAATAAATATATTAATTATGCTTTGTGTATAATTAATCATTATTATATTTAATAGTATAATAATTATTATATGAAAGAATAAATCTTTATTAACATTATATACTATTCATTTTTATTATTGATTTATCTTATTATTATATATTATAATAATAATATATTATTTATGGGATACTAACAAACACATTTTATTAAAAAAAATTTTTTTAAAAAAAAATTAATTTATTAAATTTGTCAATAAATAGTAACTCTATTAATTAAAAGAATATCAATTAATATTCTGATTTCACCAGAGAATAATAGATAAAGGTTACACAAATATTACTTAAATTAAATCATTTTTTCTTTTAAAAAAATCTTATATCTTTAAATTAGAATCTATGTTCATATAAACTATTTATTTATTTATTATTTATTTATTTATTTATTTATTTATTTATTTATTTATTATTTATTTATTTATTTATTTATTTATTTATTTATATAATAAGAAATATTTCAAATACAAATTGAAACAAAATATAAATGAAATAAAAATAATGTAACAATTGAAATAAAAATAATGTAACAATAAAAATTGAAATAATGTAACGGTTGAAATAAAAAAATAATGTTAATAAATAAAAAAAATATATGAAATCTTGGAATATATTATTCAAATAAACTATATTATTATATACATACTTAATTATTTAATTATTTAATTAATTAATTATTTATTTATTTATATAATAATAAATTTTCCCATTACAAAATGAAACAAAATATTAATGAAATAAAAACAGTTAAACAAATAAAAAACAAATAAAAATATATATTGAAATCTTGTAACATAATTAGAGTATGAATCATAAAATAATAAAAAGACTTTTTTTATATTGTAATTAATCTATTAACTAATTAATATAATTAAATAAAAGAAAATTATTAATAATATTTTTTATTATTGTTTTTCTTTCATTTTATGAAACAATTATTATGCTTATTATATTATTATTATTAATTATGTGAATATTAATAATCATTTAAAACATTCATTTATTTGAATAAATGTTCTATACAATATGATATATTTTTGTTTTATTAATGATCATATTTTAGAATATACGAATTCAAATTATAGTAATAATGATAATAAAATGGATGAAGAAAAAATTAATAAATTGATATCATTACGTTCAGAAATAATTAGTATTCATTTTTCATTTTATTATATTATCAAAAAAATTTAATATTTAATATTTGTTATATTATCAAAAAAATTTAATATTTAATATTTGTTATATTATCAAATTTAATATTTAATTTTTGTTATAATTCTTTATTAATTAATCATCTTTGGTTATTTTACAAAAATATATATAAATTTATTATTAATTAATAACAATTTTTTTTATTTTAATACCTATTAATGGTTTATTTATTACAAAAAAATTATAATAAATTTTCTCATAAAAATTCTATAAAATTTTTTTTATATATTTTTTATTATTTTATAGTATCTATAATAAAAAAATATTTACTTAATAAATCATCTTTAATCTTAAACCTAAAAAATTTAAAAAATTTAATCTTTTAATGATAATTAATATTAAAGTAATAAATTTTATCATTTTATATAAAAAAAAAACTAAATATATATATATAATACAGGAAAAAATTTTATATGTTACCCATATAAATTACTTTATATTTTTTTTTCTTTAAATATATCCTTTGTTTTTTCTTTAATTGTCTAACATTAATAAATATATTAATAATTATTTATAAAAAATTGTTAATACTCATTAATTATAAAACTTTATAACTAATAGTTAAAGTTTTAACTATTAATTTAATAAAAAAAAATAAAAAAAAAAGAAATTAATTATTAAAATAATATCTTAATTTATAATATTTAACCAAAAATACTTTTCTTTAATTTGTTTCTTAATCATTTTTCTTTTAATATTCTTTTTTTATTTTTTTATCTTATATTTATAATTATTATTAATATTAATATTATATTATATATAAAAATATAGATAATTAAAGAATATATTTATTAATAGTTATTTCTTGTTATTAATTATTTTTATAATAAAAAGTTTTATAATTAATAATAATTATAATAATTATAGAATTAATCTTTGTAATTAAATTTATAATTTTAATTATTTTAATTTAATTTAATAATAATTTATTATTTAATTAAATTAATTGAGTATGAAAATTCTTTAATTTTAAATATTTTTAATATTTAATAAAATTTATTATAAAATTACTTATCAAGTTTTTTTTAACTCTATGAGTAATAATATTAATATTGATATATAAATAAATATAAAAAAATTTTTTTATGAAAAGTTTTATATATATACATAATGAAAAAATAAAGAATTATTTATTACTTAATCTTTTTTTTATCTTTTCTCATCTTTTCTTTCTTTCTTTTTTTTTTCTTTCTTTATTATTAATAGTAAATAAAATTTTATATAATTAATTAAAATTTATTACTATTTTAAATTTCATCTTAATCTTTATAAATTTTAATTAAATTAGAGATTTAACAATTAATTTTTAAACTTTCCTACCAATAATTTTTTATCTTGTAATGAAAAAAAAAAATATAATAAAATAAAATATAATAAAACAAAATAAAATATAGAAAAATAGAAAAAAAAAGTAAAAAAAATGAAAAAAAAAGATAAAAAAAAGAAATTAAATCAATTATAATTATTTAAATTCATATTAAATAAAAATAAATATGATTATAATTAAAAAAAATTAAAGAAAAATAAATATGATTATAATTAAAAAATAAATAAAAAAATAAATATTATTAAAAGAAAAAAAAAAGATATAAATAGAGATGAAATTTCATAAAAAAATATCTTTTTTTTCTTTCATCATTATAAATATATATATTTAATAATTATAAATTATTAAAAAAAATAAAATAAAAAAGAAAAAAGTAAAATAAAACAAAAACAAAAAAAAAAATGCGTTTTAATTTCAAATTATTATCTATTTTTTTAGCTTCCCCAGTTTTTGCTTATATTGATCAACCATGTTATAAGGGAAGTCAACAAGGAGTTTGTGTCCCAAAATATTCTTGTAATAGTACTGGACAAACGGCTAAATATGAAAGATATGCTGGTAGTTATCCAAATTGGCCATGTCCAAATGATCCAGATGATGTTATTTGTTGTATTAAATCAGTTACTAAACTTACTACAGGAGAAACTCTTAAAACCCCTGGTGTTTGTATAAATACTAAAAATTGTAATTTAAATAAAAATTATTTAGCTAATACCGCTGAATGTCCTGGTAGTAATAATGTTAAACTTTGTATTCCAAATAGTAATAAAAGTACAGGTGGTACTACTGGTGGTACTACTGGTGGTACTACTGGTGGTGGTACGGTTACTTCTTCATGTCCAACGGTTAGAAATCCAAATGCTACTAAATCAGGCAAATCTAAAGCTTATGAATCTTTACCTCAAATATTCCAAAATGAAGGAGGATGTCAAAATATGAGTGGTGATCCAGGTAATTGGTATCAAGGTCAACTTGGTTATACTTGTATGGGAGTTACCCCACAAACTGGTTGGACGAATAGAAGTTATTATAATTATGCTCTTAATAAATGTAGTTATAATTCCGTATTATTTGTTAAATGTGCATATGATTTAAATAAAGATAAATTCCAAGAAGGTACAGCTAATCTTTATGAAAAATTATTTGGTTCTATTGCTGGTTGTACTAATCTTCCACAACCTGCTTACTTTGTATGTCTTGATTATTCCTTAAATGGTCCATATAGAACTAAAGAAGTTGTTGCTAATAATCCAATTGGTAATAGAGATAGTAAAACTTATGCTCGTTTATTAAATAGTATTAGTCGTCAAGATTTTAAAGATGCTGTTGCTAACAATTCTAATTTAAGACAATATTTACAAGGTTGGATGAATCGTTGTGATGCCAGAGAAAAATACATTAATAACTATTGTTAAGAAAATAGAAAATAAAAAAGGAATAAAATTATAATATAATAAAATATAATATAATAAGGAAAAAAGATATAATGTTATTATTTAATGATTATTTAATAGATTAAATGATTAATGATTAATGATATTATTATTATTGTTAATAATATCATTATGATTATAATATTAAAAAAAAATAATAATATCATCATCATTTATCATAATATTAATATTATATAATAATAATAATGATAATATTAAATATTATTATTTTATATAATATTTTTTAAAATTTCAAAAATTATTATATAATTTTTGATAATCCTATAAATTTAATAATAATGATATCATTATTATCATTCAATTAATATAATAATATTATATTTACTTATTAAATATTATATTTAAAAAAATCTAAAATATAAAAGAAAAATAATACGAAATATTAATATTAAAAAAAAATATAATATGTATTTATAATTTAAATTAAATGCAAATTATTAATTAAAAATAATAAACTATTTTTCTTTTTAAAAAAAAAAAAAAAAAAAAAAAAAAAAAAAAAAAAAAAAAGCGAATGTGTTTGAAATACTTTACTACATTCAAATATTTAATATAGTAATTTTTTTCGTTATTTTTTTTTTATTTTTTTTTATATTATATATATAAATTTTAATGATATTGTTATAATTAATTAAAAAAAATGGTTTTATTTTGATTTTAAAAATAAAATAAAACAGATAAAAAAATGGTTTTACTTTAATCCTAAAAATAAAATAAAACAGATAAAAAAATGGTTTTACTTTAATCCTAAAAATAAAATAAAACAGATAAAAAAATGGTTTTACTTTAATCCTAAAAATAAAATAAAACAGGAAAAGAAATGGTTTTATTTTAATCCTAAAAACAATTGTTTTATTTTAAAAAAAAATTACAAAAAAATAATATATATATATATATATATATAAATAACAAATTTAATTCATTTTTAAATTTTTCTGATTTTTTTTTTTTTTGTTAGCACATCTCTAGTTTTATACTTATCAATAATTTTCTCTTTTGTAAGATCTGTTAATTTCTTTTTTAGGATACGAGATTCTTTAGTCCATGAATAATAATAAGGCATGGTAGGAATATTTGTGATTAGTTCTTTAATAATACAAGAAGATTTTCCCCACTTATCGAAACGACGAATTTGAGCTATAGCACAAATCGCTGAAAAGGGAATGAACCAAAAATTCGCAAGAAATGGAATAGGTATATGGGTTAGGGTTGATAGATTTGTGTCCAAGACTCCAAAATAATCCTCTATTAAATATAGATTGGGCTTTTTTGGTTTTAGTCTTATTTGAACCTAAAAGGGGCGAGTAGTAATTTAAAATACCGATAATATGGGAAGAAAGAATTCTTCTAAAAGAGCTTCTATATACTTGGAATGTAAATATGGACCTTCCAAAGATATACAGGATCTTGTTTTATCATACCTAATCCCTAATACCCAACTGGGGTTCTTCTGGATTATGAGAATACGCCAGCGGTTTTCAATTTAACTATAAGTTTCTACTTAAAGATAAGTCTTCTCTTAAAAAGCTTTCCTACGTGCTGCTGCCCTTACTGTGATGAAAAAAATGCAAAGTTTCTCCCATTAGATATTCAATTGTAAGGCCATTGAACAGAATAGAGATACTTTTTTTAAACACAATGTTGACTTATACTTGAAGTTCACCGTAATTAATCAAACTAAATCACTGGGATTTTCTGAGGACTCAGACGAAGATTATGAAAATAATATATATTACTTGATGCTTAACACTTTCCTTGATGGGTGGTTATGCATTTGATAAACTAGGTATGGATGAGGGACGGAGTCAATGGCATGGACAACTTTTCAAAGGTTCATCCGAGTTTCCTGTTCCGGATATTGTGGGTCTATCGTATTTTTTTACTGTTGTTATGCCAATTGTAAAATATATTCTTTCGGATTCTTCTCAATTGGTATAATAACAATAAGAACACTCCGAGTGGCTTCAAGGGCGTCAACGTCGAAAAGATAAAGAATAGAATTTAAATAAATTAAACAATATTATTTCATCCTCTACCTAAAGAAATTATGAACTTCTATTGGGAGAGGGACATGAACAATGATAAATAAGTTAAAGCTAAAATTTATAAAATGAATAATTTTGAAAATTCAAGAAATTACTTAAAGTTTAAATCTTAGAATTTCCTGAATATAGTAAAGGTTTTTTAGGTGAATATTTTGGGCAAGATTTGGATATAAAATTGATATTAGAGTTAGTTAAAGCTGACAAATTAATTAATATCATTTGTCCTAATTGTTGTTCATGCTGTTTCTATAGTGATAGTTATCAAAGAATTGACCATTGGTTTATTTTAATTATTTCCTATTTAAAAATTTTTGTATTAACCATTTCTTCGATTTAGATAGAAACTTTATTTTTTATTTTTATTTTTTAGATAATCTTTTTAATAGTTTATAGGTGTCCAGTGATAATTATAGTGTACATAATAAAAAAAATTAATAATATTGTTATGAGTTATAAATGTAGTTTTAATAATTGGAACAATAGTATATGTAATATCGATCCTTTAGGGTTCTAATAATAGAAATGAAAAAATTGTTAATAGGTACTGAATTTATATTTTTTTCTTTAATTAAAGAGAACCTTAGTATTAATAAAATAACTGACAATTATTCATATAAAAAAATAATGGAAATAGTTGTATAAGTGTCAGACTGATTCTGATACATATACAAAATCTCCATTTTTATTGTGATCTACAGCTCTATTGAATGATATCATTCAATAGAGCTGTAAAAGACAATATAACATATATATTGTTTAATAAATTCAAAACAAAACCAACCTCTCCAAGAAACGTTAATCCCGGTAACACAGGTAGAACAGTCTAGTAGAGCAAATACCAATCCTATTATCGATCCAAGTAGAATAGGATAAATCAATTATACTTTAATTCTTTATTAAGAATTAAGAGTTAGTATGGATATATTGTTTTTATGTATTATCATACAGTGAAATAGGTAAAAAAAAATAAATAAATAAATAAATAAACAAATAAAAAGTAAAATTAAATAATTAATAAAAAGTTACTAGTATATAATTGTTTATAATATTTACAAATTAAATGTTATTATGTTGTATAATATTTATGATATATACAACATTGACATATATTATAAATATCTTTTATTTATACATTAATGTTTTTCTATTTATAGAATAAAATAAAAAAAAATAGTTTTTATCCAATATTATGTTAATGAAAATGAAGAGTTTGAATACTTTGAATTAACAATTTGAAGATATAAATATTTATTCTAAAATGTTTAATTAAATGAAGTTTTTAAAGACTTTATTTCTAAAAGGATGAGTTTTTTTTTTTTTCATAGAACTTTAAATATTTAGATTATACATCTTTTCATATTCTATTTCTATATGTTTGTCTTTCTAATATATTTTCTTCATTCAATATATAAAGATTAAAGATATTATAACAATTCTTAGATTTTCATTTAATAATAAATAATAATATGTATATTTATTAAAATAATTATGACTAAAGGACTTTTATTTATAATTAAAAATGTATTTATTTTATATAATATTAAAGTTGTATTTTAAAATAATTTTTATTATATGAAATAAAAACTTTTTTTTTTGCTTTTAAATAATATATTCATTGTTTATTATAATAGTTGTTCTATCATTATTACAATAGTTATTATTTATTTTTATTATTATTTATTTATTATTATTTTTTTAATTATTATTACTATTCATTATTATTTATTCATTATTATTATTTATTATTCATTATTCAATTATTCATTATTATTATCATTATTACTTTATTATTATTATTTATTCATTATTATTATTATTATTATTATTATTTATTATTATTATTATTATCTATTATTACAATAGTTCATATTATTATTATTATCAATTATTATTATTATTATTATTATTATCTATAATTATTTATTAATCATTATTCAAAGTTTCAATTTTTTATATTATAAGTTTCATTATATATTAAAAAAAAAATAAACTTTATGAAGTCATTTTAATATATTTTTGTCTCATAAAATGGGGATAAATTCTTTCTTTGTTAAAATTAATTATTTATTAATTTTATTATTATATTTTTTAGTCTCTTTGCTTGCTGAGGATTCATAATCTACTTTGTAATTAAATAAAAATAATTATTATTAATTTTATTTTATTATTACATTACTTTTATTATTTTAATCCTTTAATTATAAAAAAAAAAACAAATATATATATATATATAAAATATCATAAATAAATATCTTCATCATAAAATAAAAAAAGAAATACATAAACTAAACCGATATAATTTAAATTAAATCTTTGATAATTAATATTTTTAATAAACTATAATTGATAATTGATGTAACATTTATAATTAATAATTAATAATTAATAATTAATAATTAATATTATCAAAGTAAATTTAGATAATATTATCAAAATAAAAGTTTATTGATTAATACAATATTAATATTAATTAATATGAGATTTTCTTCTTTTTTTTTTATTTTTAATTTTTTTATTTTTATATTTTTTATATTTTTTATATTTTATGTATTATTAATTTGACTATTTTTCATGAAAAAGGTTTTTTTCTTTTTTTTTTATGAATTTCTGTTGGTTTATGCTAAAGACATTATTATTATTAGATTAATTTAATTAAATTTAAATATTTTAAATATTTTATATATGAATAATGAATATTAAAAAAAATTAATAATTAATATTATGTCAAATTAATAATTAATAATATTAACATGAAAATATAAATTTATGATAAAATGAAAATAGAAAAAAAAAAAATAAAAAATAAAAAATAAAAATTTTATTAAATAATATTGATAATATATATGAATATATATAAATATATAGGAATAATTACTTCAAAATATATATGAAAGTATATAATTGTTTATTAAACATTATAATAATTATATATTTAACAAATATATTAATATATATAATGATTTAAATAATGATTTAATTCAATAAAATTATTTGTAAAAATTAATTATTAATTTATGATATTATTATGATATTTTTTATGATATTATTATTAAATAAATTAAAAAATAATATTAGTCATATATTAAATTAATATTATATAATAACGGACATTAATATTTATATTAATAAATAATAATAAATAATAATAAATAATAATTAATTAATTAATTAAAATAATAATATTATTATTTAAAATAATAAAAATAAATCAGAGATAATTAATAAGTTTTTCATATTTCCATCATTTCAATTAACAGAAATAATTTATTTATGGAATATTGACACATTATCTTTACATTGTATTATCTTTAAACTGTATATAAATTATGTATCTTTGATATGGTATATAATATTTTGGGTAATTCCTATATTGAATGTTCACATATAAAAAAAATAATAAACAAAATAATAAATAAAATAATAAATAATAATATTATACTTTTAAAATGACTTTTATTATATTTATTTATTTATTTATTTATAATAACTACTTTTATTTTATTTATTTATTTATTTATTTATTTATTTATTAGTTTGTCTACTTTGTTAATAGCATAAATTTTTCTACACTATAAAAATGTGTCCCTTAATCCAAGAAATAAAAAATGGAATGATTTTTTTTTTATATTTAATAAATTATATCAAATAATAAAAAAATTTTTTTTTTAAATTAATTTTAAAAAAATTTTATCATTTTTTCTTTGTGTATTTTGTTTTTTGTTTTTTGTTTTTGTTTTTGTTTTTGTTTCTTTTTTTTTTTATTTAATAGAAAAGAAAAAATAGAAAATAGAAAAAAGAATAAAAAAATTTTAATAAACAAAAAAAACACAAAGGAAAATAATAAAAAAATTTTACACAAATCAAATTTTAATTAAATGAAATAAAATTTAAAAAAATAAAAAAAAAATTTTTTTTATGAATTTTTTAATTTATCTTAAGATTTAAAAAAAAAAGTTTATTTAATAGTAAAATCATTAAAAAAAATTAAATAATAAAAAAAGATTTTTTAATTACTTAATTAATAATAATTATTTACTTTATTAAACAATAGAAAAATTAACCTTTTTTTTTTCTTTTTTCTTTTTTTGAACAATAAGTAGAAAAAAAAATAAAAAAAAAAAAAATAAAAAATTATAATATATTATAATATAATATAATATAATATAATATAATAGTTTAATAATATTTAATATAATATAATATAATAAACATTTATTTATCTATTTATTTATATATAATATTTATTAATCATAGTTAACATATTTTAAATAATTAATTATATAATTAAATACTTTATAAAAAAAAAACAATAGAAATAAGAATTAAAAAAAAAATGAAACAAAAAAAAAACATATAAAATAAAAATATATAAGAAACAATCATCATTAAATAGATTAAATAATAAAAGATAAAAAAAGATAGAAATAGAAGGGAAAATATAAATAAAAAAATAAAAATAATATTTTTAAATAGTGGATATAAAAAAGAAATGTTTTTTTAATAGTAAAAAAAAAAAGTGATTTTTTTTTGTGTCTTTTCTTTTAATTTGAATTTAAAAATTATTAACCCAGAATAACATAAAACAATTTTTTTGAATTAATATATTATTGATATTTTAATGTTTTAAAATTAAAATTAATTGTAATTAATGTATTTATACATGATACATATTTTTTTATTTTTTATTTTATTTTTTAAATGATAACTAATAAAACCTATTTTACTTATAATTAATGGATAAAGTTATTTTTTTTAAAAAAAAAAAAAAAAAAGCATTAATTATTCTATTTAATGTACATAATTATATATATATAATTTTTATTTTATTATATTTTATTTAAATAGTATTAACTATATTATTTAAATAATTATTAAAAGTTATATTATTATTTATTTATAATTATTATTAAGTTTTAAATTATATTTTGATTTATTAATGTATACATCATGTATACATAATACCTATTTATTCGTAATATATTATTTTATATTAAAATATATATATAACTATTATTGCATAATTTTAAAATTTCAAAAATAAGGCTGTTTTTTTTTTTTTTTTCTATTGCATATTTTTTAAATTTTTAACTTTATTATTTTATTATTATAAAAATTGTGTAACATTAATTTGGTTTTACTCCGTTTTTTTTTTATTAAAAAAAATTTAATATATTAATAATAAAATTATTAATATTCTAATATATTAAAATATAAATTTATTGTATATTAATATATTGATATATAATATTATTTAAAATTGTAACAAAAAAATAAATTTTTTTTTTTTTTTTTTTTTAAAAAAAAAGTAATAAAAAAGGGAAAGTGGATTACTATATTTAGGTAGACATTCAATATTAAATACAAAATAATGTACTAAAAGAAAAAAATAATTTTTTTTTTATTTTATTCTCCATGAACAAAAAAAAATTTTTTTTATTCTATAAATAAATAAATAAATAAATAAATAAATAAATATATATATATATATTTATATATTATTAATAAATTAATAAATTATTTATATAAATAAATAAATAAATAATTAATTAATGAATTTAAATATTTAATACAAAAAGAACAAAATATAGAAGCAAAAATAATCACTAATTTATTAAAGAATTTATTCAATTATTATTATTATCATCATTATTATTATTATTTTAGAAAGTACAATGCTTAGAATATTTTATTTTAGCTTTAGTTTCGTTAGTTTTATTCTATTTTTTATTTACCTTTTCATTTTTTTTTATTACTTAATTTACCTAATTGTTGATCAATTTTGATTTTTTTAATGTTATCCGTTAATCATTTAATATTTTTTTTTATTATTTTAATATAAAATATATAAAAAAGTGAATCATTTTTATTCATATATTTTAATAAATTTATAATGAAATAAATAAATAAATAAACAAATAAATAAATAAATATGATATAAATAAATAAGAAATAATTAATTAAAAAAGAAGAATAATTAATAATATCTTTTTTTTTGTATTTTGTTAAAAAACCTTTTATAATATATAACTATAGATTATAAATTAATTAATTAATTTATTAATTAATTATTAATTATTAATTATTAGCAATTAAATAATAATATTATTATTATTATATTTCAATGGTTTATTTACTAAATATATACTAAATACTAATATAAATAATATCATTATTTATATAATTATTTATTTATTTATTGATTTATTTATTTATTTATTGATTTATTTATTTATTTATAGATTTATTTATTTATTTATTTATATAATTATTTATTTATTTATATAATTATTTATTTATTTATTTATTTATTTATTTATTTATTTATTTATTTCATGTATTTCATTTATTTAGTTTACTTAACATAATTTTATTTTGCTTTATAAAATTTTAAATAGTTATTCTAATGTTCCATTATAAATATATATTAGGATAATATGATTCATAATTATACTATTTTTCTATTGTCAACAAATCCGTTTTTTTTTTTTTCATTTTTTTTTTAATCTTTTGTGTTATAATTTAATTGTAATTTTCAATTTTATTATAAATTAAAATTCCTATTTAACTTTATTGAATATAAAAATTTTTTTTAATTCGTTTTAATTTTAATTTAATTAATTGGTTAACAATATAATTTAAATTTCTGATATGATAGTTAATCATTGATTTATCCAATATTTATTAAAAAAAATTTAAAAAAAAAAAAAAAAAAAGAAAAATACATAAAGATATATTTATTTATTAATTTTTTTTTTCTATATTTTTTTTTGAACTTTTTTTTTTTTAATTAATATATAATATTTTGACTTTTGTAATTTTTTTTTAGTTTTTTTTTTAGTTTTTAAACTTTTTATTTTAATTAAATATTTATATTCATATGAATTCTGTAGTAAAAAAAAAAAATACATATATAAGAGTTAAAAATAGTTTATGTTTTATAGTTTTTTTCTTTTTTTTTTTTTTTTTTTTTTTTTTCCCAATAAAAATAAATAAATAAATAAAAAGTGTATAATTACATATATTAATAATTAGCGTATATGTAAAAGTATACTTTTAAAAAAAAAAAAAAAAAAAGAAAGAAAGAAAAAAATATTAAAAGATAAATTATAAATAATTTATATATTTATTAGTATATTTTTTATTTATTATATCAACTTTCTTTTTTTTTTAATTAAAAAATATTTTAATTATTTATTAATTTGTTAATACAGTTTTTTTTTTTATAGTAATCTAATTTATATTTTTTTTTAAAAAAAAAAAAAAAGAAGAAAAAAATTATAACAATATAGCAATATATATAAAAAAAAAAACTCTAAAATATTTATAAATATTATACCAGTTTTTTAATAAAATATACCATTATTTATATTAAATAAATAAAAAAACAAAAAAGTGAAAATTAATTTATAAAAAATTACTTTTTTAACCAAAATAGAAAATAAAAGTAAAAAATTCAATTAAATAATTATAAATAAAATTTTTAGAATTAAAATAAAATAAAGTAAAATAAAATAAAATAAAAATTTAATTGAAAATATTTATTTATTGAAATTTTATATTTTAAAATTAAACAATTATAAAATAAAATTAAAACTTTTTTTCAATATTTTTCACTAAAATCAATATATTTATATATAAATAAGAAAAATGTACAAAATATATAAAAACATAATCAATATATTATATTTTATAATATTTTGTTTTAATATAGTTAATGCTCAAGATAAAAAAGTCATAAATATTTTATTAAGTAGACCTGAAATTAATGAAAGTCGTTATTTAGAAAATTACAATCAAATAATAAAAGAATATTTTAGTACTAGAAGTTCATTAAATAATTATGATATAAATTTTTCATTTTGTGAACCTGTTGCTGATGATGGCAAAGATATTATACAAGATTATGAACATCCAATGTTCTTTAGTACTAATTTTGTACTCGATGAAGATTACCCAAAAAATTTTAATTGTACAATTAGAGAGTTAAAAGAATCAAAATTTGATATGATGATTTTAGATAATAATTTTATATTTAGTGATGATTCTTTTGTAAAAAGTATATATTTAAATGGAAAATATTTAATACGAAGAATAACAGACTATTATGAAGATTTAAATGACCATGGTGTAAAAGAAGAGGATACTAAGCATCATGATGCTGATATATTAAATAATGGTCATTTTAAAGACCCTCGTTTTGAAAATAAAAGATTTTTTGGTCTTCCATATGAAAGAGATTTTAATTTATTATATTATCATAATAAATATGAAGCAATAAAAGATATACTTTCAGAAAAAGAATTAACAAAAGATAATTTGAATACCAATGTTTTATATGATTCTTATTTAGAACCTGGAGGTATATTAAGTATTGGACTTAAAGATTATGATGAAATATTAAGTGCTTTTGATGAATTCATTAGTTATAAATATGGTATACCAAAAGAAAATGATGTTAAATCATTTGATATATTTTATAATAGAGATCAAAATAATAAAAAATTGGATGAATTATTTTATTCCTTTAGAAATTATACTATAAAATATTCTGGTCAAAATATTGAAAAAACATTAGAAACTACACCAGAACAAGCCTATTATTCATTTATTAATAATGAAAAAATATTTCTTAAAGGAAAAGCATCCTTTTATAAAAAATTAATAGATAACCCAAATATTGCCATTTTAGCCAATTCTTTACCAGATAATTTTTCTACGATAAAAGAAAAATTTTTAATTATTAATAATAATAGTGAAAAACCAAAAAATGATCTTGTAAAAATAGCTCTTCAATTAACCTCACCTGAAATTCAACTTTATCGAGCTGAAGTATTAGGTACGATACCAACTTTTGATTTAAAAAATTTTAATAAAAATGAATATAGTAATGCCTATTGTACAAAAAATCCTGTTATATGTAATATTTTTAAAGACATTAAACCTATTCAAGTTAATAAATTTTTCAAAAAAAATAAAAATACGGCAAATTTTATGGAAATAAGAATGGTAGTACCTCCAGCAATAAAGGATGGATTAATTAAAAATAATGATACTGTTCTTGAAGAAACCTTTTTAAATACCTTAGATCTTGAACCAATACCAATGTCGGATATGAAAACACCTATTGTTATTATTAATGGTATAAATCTTATTGGTATATTAATCTTAGTGATAGCCATCATAATGGTTATTCGATATAGAAAACATCCTTATTTAAAAGCAATTTCACCTTACTTATCTTGTTTAACCATTCTTGGAATGATTATAAGTCTTTCATTTATCTATATTTTTGCTCTAAGTAGTGTTTCCAAAACAGCATGTCGTCTTAGTTATGTTGTTAAAGTAACCAGTATCAATTTAATTTATTTGCCTATGATTTCTATTATCTTCCGTATATATTATATTTATACTAATCTTTCTAAAGTAAATTATGGTAAAAAAGTTAATGATAAACGTTTAATAAGATATGTTTTTATTATATTAATTTTATTTATATTAATATGTGGAATGGTAGCTTTTAATGATGATTTCTATATTGGAACCTTTGGAACACTATTACCATTACGTCTTAATTTATGTGTTTATCAAAATATGTTATTATATTATTTATTTGCAAATATCTATAGTGTTATTATGGTAAGTTTTTTGAAAAAAAAAAGAAATTGATAGATAATAAATAATAAATAATAAATAATAAATAATAAATAATAAATAATAAATAATAAATAATAAATAATAAATAATAAATAATAAATAATAAATAATAATAAATTAATAATAAATAATAGATAATATATAAAAAAGAAAAGAAAAAAAAAAAAAAAAGAAAAGAAATTGATAGATAATAAATAATAAATAATAAATAATAATAGATTAATAATAATATTTATACTAATAATAATAATAATAATCTATAAATAATTACTAACATATATATTTTATTTTATTTTATTTTATTTTATTAATTTAATTACTTATTATATATATAGTTTATTAGTATGATTGTTATGACCATCAAAACAATTCAAGTTTCAAGAAAATTTGGAGAAGTTAAATTTATTTTATTCATTGTATTACTCTTATTTGCATCTGTAGTTTATGAAATTACATTTATATTTTTAGCGACATTCAACTTTAATAATATATATCTTTTTGCTATTGCTCATGGCGTATATTTAATTAGTTCACTTTATTGTGCATATCTTTTAGTTGGATCAAGACTTTTATATATAAGAAAACATCCAATAAAAAATGGTACCTATAAAGGAAATAGTGTTTATAATGATTATTTTAATACCACTATTAATCTTGCAGATTTTATTCCTTTGAAAAAAGATTTAAAAAAGGATTATAATAAAGATATGGATAGAGAAGGTAGAATTTCTTTGTTTAAAAAAAGAAAAACTAAGAGTAATAATTATAATGAAAATAATGCCAATAATTTCAGTAATAGTTTTAATAATTTTAATAATATGAATAGTGTTAATAAAATTAATAGCTACAGCTACAATAGTTTTAACAATAGTTATAACAACATTATGAATAACAGTAATAGTATGAATAAAATGAATAGTTACAATAATATTAATAATAGTAATAACAGTGTTAAATATTTCAATAACCTTAACAATTATAACAATTATAATAATGGTAATGGTAATAGTAATAGAAATATTAATGAATATTCAGATGAAAAAATTAATAAAAATAAGAATAAGAATAGAAATAGATCCAATAGTAGTAATAGTCATGGTAGTAATTATAATAATGAATATATTAATAATTATATTAATGGTTATAACGATTATTTAAATAGTTATAATAATACTACTAATCATCAAAATGAAGAATATATTGACCCAATTGAAAGCAATCCAAATAATTATTTCTTTAATCAATCATTAAAGATGTTAAGTAATGAAAATGATGCAAATAATAACTTTTATAATAGAAGAAATTAAGTTTTAAAATAATATATATAATTATATATATATAAAAAAATAAAAAAAAAATTATAACTATCTAAAAACCATATATATATATATATATATATATGTATATATATAATTATATATATAATTATATAAATTAGAATTAATGAGAGAGAAAAAAAAAATAAATAGAAATAAAATAATAATAAAAGTTAAAAATTAATAAATAGTTAAAAAAAAAAATAAAAAATAAAAAATAAGAAATAAAAATAAAAATCCCTTAAAGATATAATTATAAAATGTAATATATAAGAAAGAAAAATGGAGGGAAAAAAATAAAATAAAATAAATGACAAAATAAAATATAAAATTAAAAAAAAATATGACAATAATAATAATATTAATAATAATAATAATAATAAATAATTTATTTTATTATATGATTAAAAATAATATATATATAATATTTATATATTATTTTTACTTTATTTTATTTTATTTTATTTCATTTCTTTTAATAACTTATTTTTTTATATATAAAAAAATTTGTATTTTTGTATTATTATTATTATGATGATGATGATGATGATGATGATTATCATATTTGTTTTTTTTTATTTTTTTATTATTATGATAATGATGATGATTATAACTAACCCTAATTTATTGTTTATGGATATAATCTTGAACATTCCTTATAAACCAATTTTCATTTATATTATTATTATTATTTGTATTATTATTATTATTATTATTATTATTATTATTTGTATTGTTACATTCCGATCCTTTAAAGAATTGACCAATTTCTGGTCTATCTTTTAATTTTTTAAAAAATCTTTGAAGTTTTTGATTATTTAATATATCTTTACGATAACAAGTACTAAAATGTTCTGAAAATTTTTCTATCGTACAATTCTTATTAATATGATAATTATTATTATCATTATTAGTATTAGTATTAGTATTATCATCGAAAAAGAAACTTTTTGGTATATCATAATTAACTTCTCCTCCTCCTAGATTCCCTACAGAATTACCTGAACTAATTGTTTCTTCAAAAATCCATATTTTTCCTTCTTGATTAAATTTTAATATTAATATTATTTTATTAAAAGGTCCTCCTCCATTAGGATTTTTATATTCTGTTAATATTATATCCGAGGGTATAAATTTTAATTTATATTTTTTAGAAAATTCTTCAGCAAACGTATCATATTCACCATGAATAATAATATTATTTTTTTGAAGAAGATTTTCAAATTCTTTGGTCATTTCAATATGATTTACCGTAAAGGATAAAGTTAAATCTTGAAGTGATGGAAATTTTTCAAAAAATCCTGCTTTAATTTCAGTAATTCCTTCTTCTATTTCTATAGAATATATACTGTCATCGCATGTAAATTTTTCTTCCGTTTCTAATAAAATAATATCATCTGGATCCACAATTCCTTTACCACTTACGGATAAATCGGATAAATAAAAAATATTATTAAACTCTATATCTGAATTTTCACTTATTAAATCCATTTTCTTTTTTTTTTTTTTTTTTTTTTTTAATTATATATATATATATAAATATTAAAAAATTAAAAAAAAATTTTCTTCAAAATATTTATATATTCTATAATTTTTTTTTTTTTTTGTAAATATAAAACTATAAGAAAGAATTTTTTCTTTTTCTTTATCATCAATCTTTTAGAAATGAAAAAAAAAATGAAATAATAATTTTAAAAAGTTAAATTTTAATAATTATAAAAAAAAAAAAAAAAAAAAAAAAAAAAGATTGAAAAATATATTAGATAAAAATTATTTTAATAATATCTAAAATAATATATATTTATATTTATTTTAACCCTATTAAATAAAAACCTATAGATATTTTCTAAAATAAATTAATTCATTTTATTTTAAAAAAAAAAATAATAAATAAATTAATATATCAATATTAATTTGTTTTTTACTTAAATTTAATATTTTATTATCATTATTATTAATTATTATTATTATTATTATTAGTATTATTATTATTATTATTATTATAAATGAATAATTATAATTTATATAATTTATTTCTAATTTTTTTTTTTTTTTGACATATTCATTAATATATGAAATCATAATAAATTATATACAAAGTTCAAATTTATTAATAGTTCATTTCATATTAATTCCATATTAATAATTGGTTTTCATGTTAAGTTGAGGTAATTTGATTTAAACAATAGTCAGGTTAAGATGTTTAATTAATAACAAAATAACTAATTAAACAATCTAAATAAATAATTATATTATAATTACACAAGAATTTAAAATTATAATTAGACACTTAATTAATTATTAATAAAAAAAATTAATATGTTTTATTAGAAATTTATTTTATTAATAATTAATTAAGAAAAATTAAAGTAAATAATTAGATTATTATGTTTATTTAGTTACTAGGTTAATAGATTAATAATCTTACAAAGATTATAAGAATTTGTAAATTCAATTCCTATTTATACTTTTTCTAAAACTATTAATATAATAATTATTATATTATTCTAAGTCTAAAAAATTTCTAAAGATTTAAAAATACTTTTAAGATCTTAAATAATTGAAATACCCATTTTAATTTATCTAAAACTAATATAATTATTTTAAATAATATTTAAAAAAATTATTATTATAATAATACTTATTTTCTCCAAATTCTGTATTATTATAATAATAAAATAATTATTGATTTAAAGATTTTATCTATATCTATATAAATTATAATTTTCTATTTAGAATATGGTGCCATTCTAAATAATTAAATTATATTTATATATATTTAAATTTCTTTAAAAAAAATCTAATATATCCAAATGGGCTGAAATTCAGATATGTTGTTGTTCTCAAGCAGACCTTCTTGATGAACATAAAATCAGAGTGAAATGGAGGAAAAATCTCCAATATTTGGTGAGTTATCATTAATTTTCTACAGATTTATTTTTTTATTATTATTAATTTATTAATGGGTTAAATTAAATTGAATTTTATTTTATATTTATTTTTATTTGTTCCAACCGTGGAATCCTTTTTTATAATTTTTAAATCTTTCCTAATATTCAATTTATTTTCATTGAAAATTGAATTTTTTAAGTGATTAGTCAATAAATAAAAAAAGTTTTTTTAATTTCAACTCAACTATTAATGAATTTCCATTTTAAATCCATTAAAATCCACTAATATTCGCGTGAATTTAAAAATATGGATTTAGAAATAATAAATATTTATAGAAATACTATAAAATTAATGATACTGATATTTATTTTGTATCTTTAATATATTTTAGGAACGCGACAGTTGGGGAACACGACAATATAATATTTTCATAATAAGATATTTATTTTATGTTTTAATAGACTATTTATTTATTTAAAAATAATTAATTACATTTAAATTATAATTATAAATAAAATATATTTATTCCAATAATTAAATATAATATTAATTCTATTTAAAACATGTTTATAATGACAATAATAACTATTTCTGAAAATTAATATTGAAAACCTTGTGTTGAAAATAATAATTCTTTTAAATTATAAAATATTGATAATAAAATTCTTCTAAAAATTCTTTTATACTTATCTGGAGCAATTCCCTAACTCAGGAAAAGTCCTCGTTTAATTTTATTATTATTATTTTTCTTTTATATCTATATTTTAATTATTTATCCAATCATTTACATATTATTATCCAATAATATGATTGAATATTTATTTATAGAACCATATACTCATTCTTTATATAACTATCTTGTATCATTAATGATGCAGGAAACATGTATATTCATAAACAATAAATATAATTAACTTATATACTAAATAATTATTACTAATGAATCAATAAAATTAAAAATAAAATAATCTTTTGTTTAACTCTTCTTTTATTTTTTATTATTCTTATTTTTAAATACAAATTATTGATCGTTTTATAAAAGAAAGAAAAATTATCCTCCTTTTATAATACATGAATTTTATTATTATAGTCTTTCGACTATTATTACTATTATTATTTATTTAATTAATCTAATTATTATTATTTATTTTATAATATAATTCTCTATTCTAAACATTATTTTCTAAGATTTATTTTAATATTAATTATTATTGTTATTATTATTTATTAATATTTTCTATTCTAATTATTAATTATTTTATTAATCTATTTAGTGTTTTAAATAAAAATTAAAAATAAATATTATACTTTTATACAGAAATACATTTAACTTCTGTATTATACATTTTATAAATAATTCATTTATTTTATAATTAATTTTTATTATTTTATTTATTTTATTTTATTTTAATAATATACAGAATATTTATTTTCTGTATTTGTCCAGGGTTTTTAAGTTGGAGGGAAAGGATAAGGGAAAAAGGGAAAAGAGTGGATAGTATTATTTAATTATAATTATTTATATATTTATTATTATAAATATTTATTATTATAATTATATTGAAGTATTAAATTTATTAAAGGTTAGAATTAGAAATATTAATAATTATTGTTATAAGAATATAAATAAAATGTATTAATAAAGTGTTATAAAATATTTGATATTGATAAAATATTATTTAAAATATTATTTATTATATATAAAGTTTATTATAAAATATTAATAAGATTTATTTAAAATATTAATAAAGATATAGAATTTATTATAAGATATTAATAGGATTTATTTAATATAAAATATTAATAATATTTATTTATTATAAGAATATTGATAAAATTTATTATAAGAATATTAATTATAAAGTATTGATAAAATTTATTTGATATTAATAAAATATTTATAATTTATTTTAAGATATTAATAAAATATTGATAATATAAAAATAATTTTTAATATAAATAAAATTATTATGTTTTAAGATATTAATAATATTATAAAGAAGTTTTATTAAATGTTAGTTTATATGGGATAAAAGGTTTAAAAATATGGGTTTAGAAATAATGTGTATATAAGGGAATATTGTATCATTAATCTTTGACATGTATCCGAATAGTGTAGTGGTTATCACGTTTCCTTTACACGGAAAAGGTCTCCGGTTCGAACCCGGGTTCGGGTATTCATGTGGTCTTTTTTTATAATTATCCAAATAATTTTTTTTTTTATATTTTTGAAAAGTTAAAATTTTTAAATTTTTATTTTTTTTTTTTCTTTTTCATCATTATAATTATAATTTTTATTTATATTAAAATTTTGTAATCTATTAATTAATTTATATATATAATTATTTAATATTTATTGATTTAATTTTAATTTTAATTTAATTTTTTTGATCATTTATTTATTTATTTATTTATTTATTTATTTATTTATTTATTTATTTATTTATTTATTTTTTATTTATTCCATAGAATAAATAAAAAATAAATAAATCTTATTAATAATATAAAATAATATATTAATATATTAATTATTATATATTACATTATAATATTTATTATATTTATTTTATATTTATTTTATATTTTGTATTTTGTATTTTTTTTTTTTTTTATGGAGATTAAAATAAAACAATTTCAATTTTATTTTTATTATTTAATATTTTTTAGTACCACATTTTTTTTTGGTATTGTATATTATATATATTATATATTAATTATAAATTATTAAATTATTATATTACATTAATGTATTAAGTGTTTTACGTATCTTATGTATATTATGTATATTATGTATATTATGTATATTATGTATATTATGTATATTATTCTAAAATTTTATTATTCTATAATACATACATTATTACATTATTTACATTATTTACATTATTTATATTACATAATATATTATATAAATATTTCTATTTGATTAATGAATTATAATTATAAATAATGTATGATAAAATTTATAGAATAATACAAATAATACAAATAATACAAATAATAAAATTTATAGAAATAATTTAATAATTTAATAATTTTTAATAATTTTTAAATAATTTTTAATAATTTTTAATAATTAATAAGATATTATTAATATTAAACTTTTTTAAATTTTATATATAAATGCAAGTAAAATTCGAAAAAAAAAAATGGTTAATACAAAAAAAAAAATTATTTTTTTTTATTCAAAAAGTAAATAAATAAAATAATCAACAAACAAAACTATAACATCTGATTGAAAGTAATAATTTATTTATTAATTTTTTTTTTAATTTTTTTTTTTAAAAAAACATAAACTTCCCGTTATTTTATATATGATAAAAATACAAATAAGATTTAAAAAAAAATAATATTTATTATTTTTATAAATATTGTTTTTTTAAATTTTTTTTTTTTCTTCTCAAAAACAAAATGAAATAATTATATATAAAATTATGATATAAAGAAGAATAATCCCAGTAAAATTCAAAAAAATAATACAATATCTGATAAAATGAAAAAAACACAAACAAAATTAACAAATATATACAATTTAATATTTAAATTTTAAAATACTTTATTTTCTCAATAAACTTTAAAATAATGAAAATGAAAAATATAAATAAATGTATAATAATGAAATATTGAAATAAATAAGGAAATAAGGAAATAAGGAAATAAAGAAATAAAGAAATAATGAAATAATGAAATAAAGAAATAAAGAAATAAAGAAATAAAGAAATAATGAAATAATGAAATAATGAAATTAAGAAAAAAGGAAATAATGAAATAAAGAAAAAAGGAAATAAAGAAATAATGAAATAATGAAATAAAGAAATAAAGAAATAAAGAAATAAGGAAATAAGGAAATAAGGAAATAAGGAAGTTATAATTATTAATTATTATTATTCATCTTTTTTTTTTCTATTACTTATACAATTTAATAAAGTAATTAAAAACAATGGAGGGATTATATAAATATATTTATTAATTAAGAAATGAAAAATATATATATATTTTAATTATTTTTTTTTTTTTTAAATAATTAAAGATATAAATTATCATTTTTATCTATTATTGTAATATAATATACATTAAAAATATAATATTATAATATAATATATTTTATTTTATTTATATTAAATATTATTAAATATTAAATATTAAATATTTTACTATTTTTTTTTTTTAATTTTTAATATATATAAATTTATAATTAAAAATGAAAATATTATATATTAATACATTTTTTATTTGGAAAAAAAAAATAAAAAAAAAAAAAAAAAAGTAAACGAAAAAAAGAAAAAGAAAAATGTCTTCTAGTTTTGTTTCTCAACCTGTTCCAGGAAAATATATTTTAGTTACTGGTGGTGCTGGATTTATTGGTTCTCATACAGTTTTACAACTTTGTAGAAATGGTCATGATGTCGTTGTTGTCGATAATTTATGTAATTCAGTAGAAGATTCAGTAAAAAGAGTTGAAATTATTACAGGTAAAAAAGTTCCATTCTATTTATGTGATGTTCGTAATAAGGAAGATTTAACTAAAGTTTTTGATAAATATGATTTCTGGGCTGTTATTCATTTTGCTGGTTTAAAATCAGTAGCTGAATCATTTAAAATTCCAGATGTTTATATGCAAAATAATACTGAAGCTACTCGTATTCTTGTAGATTGTATGATGGAACATGATGTTCATAATATTGTTTTTTCATCTTCAGCTACTCTTTATGGTTATGGTAGAGGTAAGGATCTTCTTACTGAAGATTGTAATATTGAACCAATTAATCCATATGGTGAATCTAAATATAAGGCTGAACAAATTATTACTGAAAAAATGAAATCTTTTGAAAAAGGTCAAGCTTGTTTCCTTAGATATTTCAATCCAATTGGTGCTGATGTTACTGGTTTAATTGGTGAAAATCCAAAAGATATCCCAAATAATCTTATTCCATATATTACTCAAACTTTAGTAGGTAGACGTGAAATTTTAAGTGTATTTGGTAATGATTATAATACACCAGATGGTACTTGTGTAAGAGATTATATTCATATTACTGATCTTGCTGATGGTCATTTAGCTGCTCTTGAAAAATTAAGAGAAAATGAAGTTAATCGTAATGGTGCTAGTGCTCCAATAGATGATCGTACTCTTATATATAATATGGGTAATGGTAATGGTTTCTCTGTATTAGAAATTGTTGCTGCTATGAGCAAAGCTGCTGGTAAGCAAGTTCCATATAAAATTGCAGAACGTCGTAGAGGAGATGTTGATCGTCTTGTTGCTTCATCAGCTAAAGCTAATAAAGAATTAAAATGGTTTACTAAATATAATATTGAACAAATGTGTGCTGATGCTTGGAGATGGCAATCAACTAATCCAGAAGGTTATGATAATCCATCTGAATATATTTTAAATTTATTAGCCGATTACGAAAAGAAGAATGCTTCCAAAAAGGAATAAATGAATTTTATTGAAAATTAATAAATAGATAAATAAATAAATAAATAAATAGATAAATTAAAAAAAAATAATAATTAGAAAAATAAAAAAATAAAAAATGAAAAATGAAAAAAAAAAAAAATTAAATAATAAAAAGAAAAAAGAAAAAAACGAAAAAAAAAAATAATATAAAGGAAAGAAAGAAAATTAAAATTAAAATATAAATCATAGACGGTCATAAATTTAAATAAAATAAAATAAAATAAAAAATAATTAAAAAAAAAAAAAAAAAAAAAAAAAAAAAAGATAATATACATAATATTTCATATATTTTATGTAGTGTTTTAATTTTAATTATTAAAATATATATTTAATATATATTTAATGGTATTTAATAGTATTGGTAATATTGAATGGAATTTTAAATTTAATTAAAATTATATTTATTATATTATTATTGGTTTTAGTATTAGTATTATTATTTTATATATAGTCTATTTTTTGTGAAATGTTAATATAATGAAATAACCATATATAAGAGGTATTGGGAACATTATCCGATTATAAAATAATATGATATATCTTATAATTAATTTTATATATATCTCATATTATTTTATAATCGGATAAGATATATAAGAAATATATTTAGAGAGAGATATGAATAAAATTTTTAATTTTTTAATTTAATAATATTTTTATTTATTATTATTATAAACATCATTATTTTTATTATTATTTATACATTTATATATAATAAAAAAAAAAATTTTTTTTTTTGATTATTATTATTTTTATTAAAATCTTCTAACCATTTTTATATTTTGAAATTTATTTTTTTTTTTTTTTATATTAAATATAATCACATCACACAAAATAAATTAATGATATGAAATATATCAATTTTAAAATTTTATTATTGCATAAACATTTAAAATAAAAAAAATGAAAAGAAAAAAAAAAGTAAAATATAATCTATTATATTATTTTTTTGATTTTATATTTATGGTAAAATAGTTTTTTTTTTTATTTTTATTATTATTATTATTAATATGATAATTAATAAAAAAAAATAACTATATTAATATTATATTTTTGAATATATATTCTCAATTAAAAATATAATATTAATATATAAAAAAAAAAAAAGAATGAATAAATTCTAATTTCTATGAACATTAATAAAATAAAAATGATATTGATGTTTTATTAGTATATAATTAATAATTAATTATTTGTTTAAATATATAAATAAATAAATAAATAAATAAATAAATAAATAAATAAATAAATAAATAAATAAATAAATAAATATAATAAATAAATAAATAAATAAATAAATAAATAAATAAATATAATAAATAAATAAATAAATAAATAAATAAATAAATAAATAAATAAATAAATACATAATAGGTAGTTAGGATATGATATATTGTAGTAAATCATAATCATAATGAACAAAATAATAATAATAATTATTATTTTTTTTAATATTTTATTACATTTTTTTTAATGTTTTTATTATATTTATAATATACATATATACATATATATAAATACTTATATATATATATATATATGTATTTTTGTTGTTAAAATTATTTTTATTATTAAGTATATCTTTTAAAAAAACATTATAAAAATGTGTATTTTAAAAATATATATACACATTTAGAAATTTTATTCTTTTTTTTTATTATTATTATTTATTATTTATGTTAACTTAAATTAATATTTTTATTGATATTGTTAATTATATAGGTAAAGTATTCTTAAATTAATGTTATTTTTGATATTGATAGGTATTCTTAAATTAAATGTATATTTATTTATATTATTATGAAAAAAATTTTTTTTATTATGAATTAATATTTGTTATCTTTGTAGTACTAATTATCTATATATGTATATATTATATACATTTATATATAGATATATAGATATATAGATATTCATCTTATTACTATTTTATTAATGTAGCATTATTGTAACTTATTTTTTCATTATTATTATTATTATTTTAATTTTTTTATTATTATTTTATTTTTACTCTTTTTTATAATTATTTTTTCTTTTTATTTTTTTGGAAATCATTATTATATAATAAAACAAATTAAAAAAAAATAAATTAAAAAAAAAAAAAAAAATAATCATGACTTATTATTATTATTTTTTTTATAATTTTTAAATTTATTTTTTTTTTATTTTTTATTTTTTTTTTTTTTTTTTGATTTGATACTCTTTTTATAATTTATTGTTAATTTTTATTAATTCTGAAAATTCATTATCAATTTTGGATATTTCATATAAAATATTCATATTTGCTGTTAATTTAATATTATTTTTATTAGCATATTTAATAAATAATTTAGTTAATTCATTATTATTATTCATAGTATAACTTATAAAAATAGGATAATATCCTTTTCTATATTCTTTATCATTAACTTCTAAAATAATATTATTCTTTTCTGAATAATCTATAATTAATTTTGCCATTTCAATATTATTTTTTAAAGCACATAATAAAAGTGGATAATATCCTAATTTATTTTTTTCATTCATTTTTAAAATAATGTTCTTATTATTCGCATAATCTATTAAAAATTGAATCATTTCCAAATTATTTTCATTAATACTTACTAATATTGGATATTCTTCAATATTATTTTGTTCATTAATCGAAAGTATCCTATTATTTTTTTCGGCATAATTGATTAATAATTTAATCATTTCCAAATTATTATTAGATATACATTTTAAAAGTGGGAAATCTCCTTTATCATTTTTTTCATCAATATTTAAAATAATATTATGTGCCTCGGCATAATTTATTAATAATTGGGTAATTTCATTATTGGTTAGAAAGGCATTCATTAATATGGGATAAAGTCCTTGTTCTGCTTTTTTATTAATATCTAAAATAATATTATTTTTATCGGAATAATCCATAACTAATTTTGTTAATTCAGTATTATTATTATAAACACTCCATATTAATGAATTACCTCCTTTACTATCAGGTTGATTCATATTTAAAGTAATATTATGTTCATTAGCATAATCCATAATTAATTTAGTCATTTCAATATTATTATTATAAATACTAACAGAAAAGGAAGTATCCCCTTGATGATTATGTTGATTTAAATTTAGAATAATACTATTCTCATTGGCATATTTCATTATTATTTTAAATATTTCAATATTGTCTTTAATAGCACTCCATAAAATTGGATAATATCCATCCTCATTTTGTTGATTAATATCTAAAATAATATTATTACTCTTAGCATAATCAAGAATTAAATTTACAAATTTAGAATTATTTTTAACTGTACCCCATAAAAGTGGATAATAACCGTTAATACCTTTTTCACTAATTTTTAAGATAATATTATTTTTATTGGCATAATCTATTAAAAGATTAGCCATCACCATATTATCTTTCATAGTACAAAATAAAAATGGATAAATTCCATATTCATCAAATTCATTAATAGGTAAAATAATATGATGCCTATTAGCATAATTAATAATTAATTTAATTAATTCAATATTTTCATTTAAAACACTCATTGAAAAGGCATTTTGAAATAAAGTTCCTCTTTCATTAATATTTAAAATAATATTATTCTCTTCAGCATAATTCATTAATAATTTAGATATTTCAATATTATTATTAAAAGAACTTAATATAAGTAGAGAATCTATCCCTTTATCACTTTCATTTAAATTTAAAATAATATTATTTTTGATAGCATAATCCATTAATAATTTAGTAATTTCAAAATTATTTTTACTTATAGATAAAAAAAGTGGATACTTTTTTTCATTATCTTTTTCATTAATATTTAAAATTATATTATACTTTTTAGCATAATTCATTATTATTTTTATCATTTCAATATTATTTTTTGAAATAGAATATAATAATGGATATTTTCCATTCGAATTTTGTTCATTTATTTTTAAAATTATATTTTTTTGATTTGCATAATTCATCAATAATTTTGCAAATTCAATATTATTATTAAATGTACAACATAAAAATGGATATTTTCCATTCATATTTTGTTCATTTATTTTTAAAATTATATTTTTTTTATTAGCATAATTAATCAATAATTTAGCTAATTCAATATTATTAAGAGAACAACAACATAATAAAGGATAATCACCTTTTTTATTTTGTTCATTAATATTTAAAATAATATTATTTTTTTCAGCAAATTTAAGTATTAATTTAAATTTGGACGTATTGTTTTGAATAAAACAATTCATTAAAATTTCATGAATATCATTACTAACTTCTTTATATCCTTTTCTTTTTAAATATTTTTTAATATTTTTAGAAGGAGTAAATAACATTTTTATTTATTTATTTATTTAACTTAAATATATATATAAAAAGAATTTATTTTATTTTATTTAATTTTATTTTATTTTATTTTATTTTAATTAATTATAAAAAAGAGTAGATTTTTACAATTTTATTATATAATTTATAATTATATATTATTATTTTTTTTTATTTTAATTATTTCATTAATATTATATAGTAAATTATTTTTGAATTTTCAAAAATTAATGGTGAAAAGCAAGCACTTTTATATTTTTTTTTGCTTAATAAATATTCTTTTTTTTTATTTTTTTAAATAAATAATATTAAATAATATTAATTATTGTTTAGCTTATTATCTATTAACATTATTATTTCTCAATTATTAAATTCAAATTATATATATAATTTTTACTGCCTTTTGATTCTATTGTGAATTAATTAATTTTATTATTACTATTATTATTAATATTATTACATTATTCTTATAATTAATAATCTTTATTTATTTATTTATATTATATATTTATATAATATATACATATTTATTTATTTAAAAAGTGTTATAATACAATATTTAGGATTAAGTTACATAGTAAAAAGATTAATACTTTCATTTTTTTATTACAATTTTTTTTTTTTTTTTTTTTTTTTTAATTAAATTTTAATTAAATTTTAAAATTATTATTTAATATAAAAAGCTTGCTTCATAGAAAATAAAAAATCATTCTAATTCTGTACTTTTGTCAAAAAGTACAGATTAAATAAATTTAAAATTATTTAATATATTATAATATACTGTAATATATTATAATATCTATGAAAAATCCAATAATATTAGAAGTATCTATACATTTTTTACATTTTTTCATTTGGGGGTCTTTTGACTTTTTTTATTTATATGAAATATATTGATTATATATTATAATATATTATAGTACATTTAATAAAATATATTATATATATAAAATTATATATATAAAATAAATATATTAATATTATAATATTTTTTATATAAATATTATTTATTTATTTAATTATATTATAATATTAATACAATTAATATAATATTAATTTAAATTTTTATACAATTAAAAGATTAACTGCCTTAGTTTAGTTAAAATATATATAATTTTTCTTTTGCCATTAAAAAAAAAAAACGATAATAATTGTTTTACTTTAATATATATTTTATTTATTTTTTTTTTTATATACATAAATACTTATTTTTAATTTTATTTATTTTTGTTTTTCCATTATTTGCATATTTATATAACAATAGTGTATTTAAATTCAAGAATTTAATTGTAAATTTTTTTTTTTTTTTTTAAAAGTTCAAAATTTTTTATTTTATTTTAATTAAATGTTGGTAAATGTTAAATTGAATTATATAATTAAGATAATTATTAATAGAATTGATAGTATTAATGAAATAATTATTATTATATATATAAAATTAATAAAATATTATTAAAAATTATTAAAAATTAAAATTATTAAATTTAGAAAACAATATCTAAATTTTTGATATGATATTATTTTTAATATATAAATATCATATATCAACTTCTTTTTTTTTTTTTTTTCTAAAAAATATAAAGTTTATTAATATTTTAATTCTGATTTAAATTAATTTTTAATAGAGAAAAATTTAAAGATATAAAATTCAATGAAAAATAAAACGAAATAAAAAAAAATTTTTTTTTTAATTAATTATTATTTATTTTTTATTTTCATTTTCATCTTCATTTTCATTTTCATTTTCATCTTCATCTTCATCTTTATTTTCATTTTCATCATTATTTTCAGTTATATTTTCATCTTCATTTTCAGTTATATTTTCATCTTCATTTTCAGTTATATTTTCATCTTCATTTTCAGTAATATTTTCATCTTCATTTTCAGTAATATTTTCATCTTCATTTTCAGTTATATTTTCATCTTCAGTTATATTTTCATCTTCAGTTATATTTTCATTTTCATTTTCATTTTCATCTTCAGTTATATTTTCATTTTCATTTTCATTTTCATCTTCATTTTCATTTTCGTATTCATTTTCATTTTCATTTTCATCTTCATCTTCATTTTCATTTTCGTATTCATTTTCATTTTTATTCTTACCTTCATTTTCATTTTTATTTTTATTTTCACTTTCATTTATATTTTCATCTTCATTTTCAGTAATATTTTCATCTTCATTTTCAGTTATATTTTCATCTTCATTTTCATCTTCATCTTCATTTTCATCTTCATCTTCATTTTCATCTTTATATTCATTTTTATTTTCATCTTCATCTTCAGTTTCTGGTATTACAAGATTAATAAAAGCATTATAAACTTCACCAACAAAGTAAATAAAATTATAACATATAGTATATTTCATAGAGTCAATTATTGTGTAAAATAAAGATGTTGTGGTTTCACCAGTTGCACAACCTTCTTTACTACATATAATATTATTTCTACCATTTAAAGCATTTACAAAATATAATTTTTCTGTGGTTAAATTTGAACATTTATTTTCTGATATACATCCAGTTATTTTATTACATGTAATAATATTATCTATATTTGTTGCATCAATAAAATATATTTCATAACTGTTGGATTGATTTATCATATCTTTAGATTGACATTTTTCATTTTTACAATAAATAATTGATCTTTTATCTTCTTTATTATAATCAATATAAGCATGTCCTTCTAATCTACTTCCGCCTTTTGTAATACATGATGTTGAATTACAATATATTAAATTTTTTGGATTATTATTATCTAAAAAATAGCCATTGGGTAATTGAGTTATAATAGAACAACTATTAATGGTGCTATCTGAACAATACATTAATAATGTATAAATATAATTGGAATTTATATACTTTGGCTTTCCATAAAGATAATATCCAGATTTAATAAAATTATCGATAGAACAATTTCCAAATTCATTACATTTATATAAAGATATATCATCTTCTTCTTCATATACATAATTTGTTGATATATATTGTTCACACGTACTAATATCACATTCATATATAATTCCTGAACTATCAATTCCATAATCTCCTTTAATGTAACCATTTCCACTTTTTATTAATAATAGATTCCCAGTTTTACTACCACCACCATATTCAAGAGTACATGATCCATGGTTCTCACTTGTTTTCTTAGATAAATAAATATAATTATCAAGACTAAAACAATATTTTCCATCTTCTACTTCATTTATAATTAATTCATCATTTATGCTTTTACATGGTAAATCATCAGAAACATTTATACAAAATGGAATAGCTATAATGTATATATATATATATATATAGATAATTTAATATAAGTTTATATATTTTTTTCAATATATACATATAAATATAAATTTAATATAAGTATATATATATATTATTTAATATATAAATAACATACGATCTCTTGAGAAACATCCTTTTTCCGTACAAAGAATAATTTTTGTAGTATCTGAACCATCTTTATAAATTTTATAATTTTCTTTTGATAAATTATCATTTGTTTTACATCCATTAGTTGTACATGTAATAATTCTTTTATTATCATAACCATCAATAAAATATAATTCTGTATTAGTGATTTCTATATTTTTAGATATACATCCATTCTTATTTGTGCAAGCTATAAGATTTTTATTATTTGTTGCATCAATAAAAAATAATTTATTTGATGTAGTATTTTCAAATATATATGTAGAAATACATTTTTCTCCAAAACAATTTATAATAGATTTATTTGTTTTATCAATGGCATCAATATAAACATTTCCTTGAATTGTACTACCAGTATCTGAAAAACAAGAAGAATTCATACATGTAATAATATTCATATCATTACTGGAATCAAGATAATAACCATTTTTTGGATTCGTAATTAATGAACATGAAAATGCATTATTAAAAGAACAATAAATTAAACTAGGATAAATTAATTGAGCATCATTATATGAAGATAAACCACTTAAATAACATCCTGGATTTACTGATTCTTTTATATTACATTTGGAATAATTACAATTGTATAAATATTTACTTGAAAATAAAAAATGGGTATTGTACATTGCAATACAATATGAACTAAAACATTGATAAATTAAACCAGAATCTTTACCATAATTTCCTTTTTTATATAATGATGTTTCAGTATCTTCGATAAATAAAAATATACCTAATACTAAGGAACATGAATTATTTTCAGATTTATATATTTTATTATCATTATTTATACAAAAATATCCTTCAGGTAAAGTTTTTTCAATTAAATTATTATCTAAATATTTACAGTTACTGTTTTTTGTAGTATCCTGACATGAAGTTATACCTAATAATAATATTAATTATAAAAATAAAAATAAAAATAAAAATAAAAATAAAAATAAAAATAAAAATAAAAATAAAATAAAAAAAAAATAAAAATAAAATATTATTAAAAATTAAAATTTAAAAGAAATTATTAAAAATAGATAATATTGACAAAAAAATAATAACAAAAGTAATATCAATAATACAATAATTTGAATAATAATAATAATAATTATAATTATAAAATGAAAAAATTATATATATATATATGTATATATTTACTTTTTTCAGGAGCACATCCATATTGAGAACAAGTAATAATTTTATGATTATCAAAACCATCAGGGAAATTTAGAATTGAATTATTATTTAATTTCAATGATTCTGATGAACATCCATTATTTGTACATGTGATAAGATTTTGTGAATTACTTGAATCAATAAAATATAATTTATTATTAGAAGTTAGAGAGAAACATTTATCTTGAATTGAACATCCATTTTCACTATTACATATAATAAGATTATTAATATCACTAGCATCAATATATACTATATTTTCTGTAGTTAATGAATTGGATATATTTTTATAACTACATTTATTATTAGTACATATTATTATTATTTTATCATTTTCATCACTGAGATAGACATGTCCAGTCAAAGTACTTCCTTTATCTGAAATACATGAAGTTTTTGTACAAGTAATAATATTATGATTATTTATACCATCTACAAAATATTTTTTTTGATTTGAATTTAATGTAGAACTTACGGCATTGGAAGTACATCCATTATTATTATCACAAGTAATAATATTTATATTATTTTTACCATCAATATAATATTTATAATTATAATCTGTAAAGGAACTTGATAAATCTTTAGTTATACATTTATTATTAGATGTACAATAAATAATAGTATTTTTATTTTTATCATATCCTTCAATATATGCAGAACCTTGTACAGTATTAGCCATCTCAATAATACATGATGAATTATTACAATAAATAATTTTTGAATGATCAGCACTATAAATAAAATATTTTGATGAAGAATTATTATCGGAACATATTTTTTGATTATAACATCCTTTATTATTATTACAAATAATAATATTTTTTGTATCACTGGCATCTATAAAAAATAAATTATTAGTGTTAGAAGTAAATTTTTTTGATATATCTTTTGAAGTACATTCATTATTGGTGCAAGTAATAATTGTTTTTTTATTATTATCTATTCCATCTATATATACATTCCCTTGTTCATTATTAATGCTATTTAAACTACATAAATTCATTGTACAGGTTATCATTTTGGTATTATCAATACTATATATGAAACTAGTATTAGTTTCAGTAGTAGCTCCACTTTCTATAACAGAACAGATACTAGAATCACATAAAATTAAGCTTTTTTTCTCATCTATATTTATCATATATCCTTGAATAATTTCTTTAAATTGACAACTGGATATATCAGTACTAGAACAATAAAATAAATTATCATTACTTTTTTGTTCTTCATTATAAGCACTCCCATTATTAATATGATACCCTTTTTCAATATTATCTAAATAAATAAATATATATATATATATATATATATATATATTTAGAAATTAAAAAAAAGTATGATAAAATATAATTATTATTATTATTATAATTATTAAAAATACTTTTTTTATATTAATATAGTTTAAATATTAAAAAATAAATATTTATTTATGCATTTTATATTATACTTTGTATAATAATAATAATAATAATAAAATTTATAAAGTTTTATATTTTGATATAAATATATTTACGTTTTTCTAAAATTATAGCATTTTTATCAATTTTTACTAAAACAAGTGAATCATTAACGGTATTTGGAAATTGATTTATATTATTTTTAAACATAAAATAATTTATAGTATTATTATTTCTAATTATTTTCATATAGTTATATGTGTCTGAGCCATACACCATTAAACAAACATAAAAATATTCAATATTATTCAATTGTTCCTCATAAACATAAGTACCTGAATTTGATTTACTCATTTGACATTCTTTTTCTGATGATGTATCTATATTTAATGGGAAACATCCTATATTAGTATTATAATCATCTGGAATTTTATTTTTTTCATCATCAAAAAAATCAGTATAACAACTAATAAATTGATCATTATTATTTGATGAAGTTTTATATTTTAAATAACCACTAGTTTGAATACAATCAGATGATGAACAATCATAAATAACAAAAGTTGGAATGATTTCATTAGATTGAATTGAAATAGAATTTAAAGAATCAGTAACATCTTCATAATAATTAAAACTTGATTTTTTTTGGAATATTTTAATTCCACTGCTCGTTTCATTAATTCCATAAATTTCTGTTAATAACCCATTTATATATTTTTGAATTATATTGTTTTTAATACAAATTTGATTATCATAAAATATATTGTTATTTAATTTAGCAAGATCATCACATGATGGTAATTGAGAACCTTTATAATAATGTAAATATTATTTAAAAAAAAAATACAATTATTAGTTCAAATTTTTAATAAAATATTAATTAATAATATATGATTATTATTTTTTATGTATTAAAAATTAATGAAATTTTTATGTATAGTATTTAATTTTAATAAATTTCAATTATACAATATTTATTTATTTATTTTTTTTTTATTTTAACTTACTTCTCATAGCTAAAGCAACAATATTAGATTGTGTTTTTAATAAAGCTGTATTATAATATTCAAAATCTTCAGCAAAATATCCATAATCATAAGAAGCTGTTGATTTTATTATATAATAATTATTATTTTCTATGTTTGTAAATGTATATATTGCTGAAGATATATTATTTTCATCTAAATTTATACTTTGAAAAACACATATTTGAAATTTATTATTATTATATGTAACTTTTCCAACATTATTTTCATTACAATCAGTAATGCCATTAATTTGTGAAACTTCAGTTGATTTAAAAACATAAATACTATCTTCTAATTGAATATAACCATAAGTTTGAATACATTTTTTAAAAGCACAATCATACATAACAAGAAGTGAATTATTAGATAAATCTGTAGTTGATATTTGTGAAATAAGATTTGCTTTATTAGAAGAAGAAACATCAAAAATAAAAATGCCTTCATCGACCATAGAATTTCCATAGGCTATATCACATTCATTATTATTATTTCCTTTATAAATAATATTATCATAAATACAATATACATTTTCAACAATTAATTCTTCTTTAACATAGCATTTATTATTAACTAAAGTACATTTAGGTAATTTTCCTAAAAAAAAAAAAAAGATGTTATAATCAATAAATGAAAAAAATGTTATTATGTTATTTATTATTTATTATTATTTATTTTTATTTATTATTATTATTATTATTATTATTATTATTATTATTATTATTATTATTATTATTATTATTATTATTATAATTATTAATATAATTATTATTATAATTATTTTTATATAAATAAAATTTAAAATAATTTTATACTTGTGGTTTGAACGTAAGGAAGATTGATGGTATTAGCTTCATTAATTTCTTCTTCTGTTGGAATATAATTATCTTCTTCTATTGGAGGATAAAAAACACTTATATCTGATCCATAAGCTGAATAAATTAACACATGATTAGGCTCATCAGAATATTTAATTCCATTAGCAACATTATTTGTACCTGTTAAAAAATAGTTTGTAGATGGTTTATTATTCTTACCAAAATCATTCCATGTAACATCTACAACATACCATTTACCATTCATTTCGACAAAATTCCATTCATGAGTTGAACTTCTAGCAATAATACAATTTATATTAAATTGACGAGCTAAATATTCAAAAGCTTCAGCATAACCTTCACAAACACATTTATGTTCTATTATAGCACCATATATTGTTCTAATATGTCGTCGAGATTCAATTAAAGTATATTCAATATTATTGACTAAATAATCATTTAAATATTTTAAGATAGCATAATTTGTTTTTAAATTTAATTTCGAAATATTATTTAATATATCATTTTTAACTTCTTCAATCTTTTTATCTATATTTTTATATTTTTCTTGATTATATTCAAGAAAAAGATTTGATGATAATTCAATTGAATAATATCTAATATTATTAGTTATTGATGAAGCTATACTGTAATAAAAAGTTCCAATCCACCATAATTCAGGATTTTCATAAGTTAATATTGTGAATATTTTTCTTAAATTAAGTATTTCTTCTTCATAAGGTCTTTCTACATTAATAACAAAGTTATAATTTGAAATTAATTCATAAAAAATATCATAAATTTCTTTTTCATTGTCTTCAAGTTGATTATAAAAGCTAAAATTAGCACCATCTACTAAAGAACTTATTATTACTCTATCTTCTATTTCATTTTGTAATTCTATTTTTTCTTCATCTGACCAAAATTTAATTGGTATATCTTGGCCTCTGTAAATTATTTCATTAGTATTATCATTATCATCACTAAAATAAATATTATTTTTTTCCAATAAATTGTTATTATTATTATTATTATTATTAATAGACTTCTTTATTTTTTCTTCTCTTGAAATGATTCCTAAAATAAGTATTATAATTAAATTTTGGAATAAATGCAATTTAAACAATAGATAAACCATTTCCAATTATGTTATATACAGATACATTATTTTCTAATTTTTTTATATTAAAAAAAAAAGCAAATAAAATAATTTATGTATGTATATAATAAAAAAATTAATTAAAAATAGTATAATTTTTAATAATATGAAAAAAAAAAAAAAAAAAAAAAAAAAAAAAAAAAAACTATATATAAAAGAAATAAAGTTAATAATTATTAAAAAATTTAATTTTTTTTTTTTTAATCATAATATATTTTTTTATAATATTTAAAATTAATTGTTTATTTTTTTTTTAATAAAATTTTTAATAATTTGTAATAAATAAATAAATAAATAAATAAATAAATAAATAAATAAATAAATAAATAAATAAATAAATAAATAAATAAATAAATAAATAAATATTATATAAATAAATAAATAAATAAATATTATATAAATAAATATATAATTAAATAATTGATTAATTTATTAATTAATTAAAATAAATAAATAATAAATAAATAAATAAATAATAAATAAATAAATAAATGTTTTTTTTTGAAATAAATTTTTTGATTTTATATCAATATTTTTATTTTTTTATTAAATAAAAAAAAATAAAATATTTTATATTCTTAAACAATATGAATAGACTAAAAATTTTGAATGAAACTAAAATAGAAATAATAGTAATAACAATAATATTATCACTTATTATATTTTTTACTTCAAAATTTACAATTAGAAAAACATTATATGAAAAAGAAAATATATTGGCCTATCAAAAAGATATTATATCAAGTAAAAATAATTATATAAATGAAACAAATTTGATATTAGAAAATTTCAAATTAGTAGATAATAAAAATATTAAAGGACCAATAACAATTGATAAAAATTTAGATAATGGAAAAAAAGTTAATATTTATGAAAAAATAACAAATTTAACTGATAATAAAATTGAAACATTTTTAACAAATAATGAACTAATACAAAAACTTCCATTAAAAATATTAAAGGATGAGAATTATTTATGTGAAACATATCTTATCACAGAAGATAAAGGTCAAGGATACAATATTAATTGCCCTTTATTTTATCATATAGTAATTGATAAAGCTTTTTATGGGCGTTATAAAGGTGATGATCAGCGTTGTAGAAATGGAAAAGATGGTAAAGAGTTAGATAAATATTTTTTAGATAAATACCGTGTTTTAAAAATGGATTGTGGAAAAGATAGAACTTTTTATTTTAAAAATTTATGTGAAGGAAAAAATAGTTGTATTATTCTTGTTAAAAAAAATTTAGAAGATACATGCATTGGTTATTATAAATATGTCCATTTAAATTATCATTGTCAAAAAGACTATGTAAGTTTTATTTATTATTAGTATTATTACCTTTATTTTATTTTATTTTTATATTATTTGTAATTATATATATATAATAATGTTTTTATTGTAAATAATAAACAAAAGTTTCTTTTTTTTTTAATTTTTTATTAAATATTATTTTATTATTTTATAAATATTCTTATTCTTATTTTTATTATAAATGACTCGTAACAACAACTAAAAAAAAAAAAATAAAGACAATTAATATACCAAAATTTGCAATTGTAATGTTTGAAAATCAAATTAAAGTAAATTCAATAACCGAAAATGCTATAAGTGAATTATACCAATATGCCAATATTCATGGTTATAAATTTATTTTAAATACAGAAGTTTATGACAATGAAAGAGATTTAAAATTTATGAAACTTCATACTCTTTTTGATGTTATAATTGAAGGTCTAAAAACAAAACAATATGAATGGATATTGTAAATATTCTATTTATTTTATTTTATTTTATTTTATTTTATTTAATTATAAATATTCTTAATAATTTATAATAAAATATTAATTTTTAAATTTTAAATAAAAAAAAAATAATAAAAAAAATGAAAAAAAATAAAAAAAAATTTTTATTCTTTAGTTGGACAGATGGTGATGTTGTACTCACAAATCCAAATATAAAATTAGAAACTTTTTTACCTATTGATAGTAATATTCATTTTATTGCAACATCGGATCAAAATAGTCTTAATACTGTATCATTCTTAATTCGAGTAAATTCATGGTCATTAAATTATATTACACGTGCAATAGCATATTTATACTATCATTCAGATATGAGAGTAGAAAATGTAATTCAAGTTGCAATGAATAATATTTTATTAGAAAGTAAAGAAGATTCACATTATACCATAGTGCCGTTTTGGTTCAACAATTATGTAAATAATAAAAAATTAGGTGATTTCTTAATTAATTTAGCTGGTCATGATAATAAGGATAAAGAAGGTGATAAAGTTCGTAGAGAAGTTTTCAATAATAAGGATTGGATAACTGCTAAAACGAATAAACAATTAAGAGAAGAAGTTGTAAATTATTATAATTTACCAAAAGAAAAACAAATAGAAATATGGAAGTTGTAATTTCCTTAAGATATAATTCTCATTAATTGAATTATATATATATTATCACATTTATAAATAATTTTTTTATCATAATTATATTTATTATTAATAAAAAATCATTAATTTAATCTAATTTAATTTAAAATAATTTAATTTAATTTAAAAGATAATTCGTTAAGAAGTAGTATTTATTTATTTTTTTTTCCTGAGAAGAGGAAAATCAATGCTTGTATACAAATGTAAACAAATAAAGTTATTTTTATATGTATAATAAATTGAATTATATATAAAACAAATAAAATAATTAAAATAACTAAAAATAATAAAATATAAAATAAAATAAAATAAAATAAAATAAAATAAAATAAAATAAAATAAAATAAAATAAAATAAAATAAAATAAAATAAAATAAAATAAAATAAAATAAAATAAAATAAAATAAAATAAAATAAAATAAAATAAAATAAAATAAAATAAAATAAAATAAAATAAAATAAAAAAGAATTTAAACTAAATTAAATTTTCTTTTTATTTATTATTTTGTATTTTTATATTTTTTTATAAGTAAATTTAACTAATAAGCAAGTATTGATTGAAAATTTAATACTTTTAATCAATTATTTATATATATATATTATATATATTTGTATTTTTACTGTTTTTACCAAGTTAATTATTTTATTCTAATAATATAATAACTCAACGAAATATAATAATAAAATTATTTTTTTTTCAACTTAATAATTAATAGTAAATAAATATTAATTTAAAGTTAAAAATAAAAAAAGATAAAAATAAAAAAAAAAATTTTATCTTTTTTTTCCTTATAAAAAAAAGGAAAAAATAAAAAAGATATTTTTATTATACCTGAATTTTAAAATTTCAATTATTTAAGTAAATAATAATTTTATTAAAATGGAAATAAAAAAAAATTTTTAATTTATACTAAAAAAAGAAAAAAAATTCAAATTATCGGATTTACTTAACCACTTATATAAACTTTTTGATGGAGAAAAAAAAAAGAAACAAAAAATATTATTTTATTCAATGATTAATTTAATAACAATATCGTTTGATTTTAAGAAGGAATGAAGTAAAAATTAAACATTTATAACAATTTATTTTTATTATTTTTATTACTATAACTATTTATTATTGTTGTTGTTTTTTAAAGTTTAAAAAAAAAAAAAGAAAAAATATAAATATTAAATATTAAAAAAACTAAAATTATATATAAACTTTAAAAATATTAAAAAGTATATGAATATGAATATATATTTAATCCTCTTTTTTTTTAATACTCCTATGAAATTATCAATAAATATTGTTAAAAAAAAAGTTTTTTTTATATATTATGATTGATTTATAAATACTTTTTTTTAAATATATATTTTTCCGTTTTATATATTATATAAATAAAGATGCTTAATTTATTATTTCAATTCTTTATTTATATAATATTTTTTAATAAAAGTACTAATAATAAGTGAAATTTTAAATATAAATAAAGAAAATTATATTTATAAAATATAATTGTTATTAAATTTATGACTATATTTATTTTTATTTTTATTTTTATTTTAATGTAATATTTGTATAATTTGTTTGTTAAAAAAAAAAAAAGATGTAACTGAAGGCATTAGAATTAATGCATTGGCATTATCATTTAATGGTGAAGAACAAGCTTATTCAGCTATGATTAATGAATTTAACCAGTTTTCAATTGAAAATCATTTAAATATTGAAATGAAATTAAATTTATTAACAAATACAAATTCGTCATTTTCTACTTCTGATTATAATTTAATGATGGAATCACTTCTTAAAAGAAATACATATAAATATGACATATATTTTTATAATAATTTATTTATATCAAATTATGGACCATATTTATTAGATTTAGAAAACTATTTAAATAAGGAACATGTTGAAATTTATGATTCAAATCTTATTACACAATCATGTTATTATAAAAATAAACTAATTGGTCTTGTAAATATATATATTATATTATATTATATTATATTATATTATTTTATTTTATTATATTTAATTTTATTATTATAATTATAATAATAATAATAATAATAATCAATATATTGTATTTCATATTAAAGCCGATCGCTTTAGATTATCAAATATTATACTCTAACAAAGAACTTTTAAATAAATATAATAAAACTATACCGAAAACATGGGATGAATTAATTGAAACGAGTAAATATATTTTAGATGAAGAAAGAAAATTAAATAATATGGAATTGTTTGGATATAATGGGTTTTTTAATGGTAAATTGTAGTAATAATAATAATAATAATAATAATAATAATAATAATAATAATAATAAATAATAAATAATAAATAATAATAATAATTAATGATAATAAAAATAATAATAATAATAAATAATAAATAATAATAATAATTAATGATAATAAAAATAATAATAATAATAATAATTAAAGATAATAATAATTTATAATTTTATATGAAGATGATGTTTTATTAAATTCGGTTTATGAGTTTATTTACTCTTATAGAGAAAAAATTGATTCTCCACTTCCTGAACTAACTAGTCCAGTTGTGATAAATGCATTAAATAAAATAAAAGAAATAAAAAATGAGATTTCATCTGGTTAATAATATATAATTATTATATAAATACTTTTTTAATTAATTAATTATTTAAATATTAGTTATATATTATTAATAATTTTCTCTTTCTCTCTTTCTCTTTTTTTTTTTTAATATTTTTTTTTAAATAGATGTCATATATCAATCAGATATTGATTTTACAATGGAAAAACTTGTTGATGGAAATGCAATATTTTTAAAATTTTATCTTGTTACTGGTCCACTTTTGGAAAAAACATCATATGATATGTCACCATTACCAGGATATAAAGAAGGTATTTCTGCTTCAGCTGTGGAAGGTGATAATATTGGTATAATTAATTATCCAAAAGAAAAAAAATATGAAGAAAGGAAAAAAGCATCAATAGAAGCATTTAAATATATAACATCAAGAGATGTTCAAAAAAGATTTTTTAAAAATAGACTTGCTCTTCCTGCGATAAAAAGTTTATTTTATGATGAAGATGTTTGTACTAATGCTCATTGTGATTTATTTAGAAATCTTCAATTTTTCGGAAATAAAATATCTTTTCCAGATGATTATAATTATTATTTAGAACAATTTAAAATATTTATAAAAGAATTTTTATATGAAAATGAAACTGCAGAAAATACAATAAAAAATATTGAAGATATATCAAAAATATATTATTTTACATTAGATACTAAAGATATGTCTATTGGATTAATTATTTTTATTACTATATCAATATTAATATTTATTATGTTATTATCGTTAAGTTTTTTATATATCCATAACTTTAATCCATTTTTTGAATTTTTTTCACCAGAATATTGGACTTTAATTGTTTTTGGATCAATATTTATTTTATGTATTTGTTATACAAAATATATTGGATTATTAACAGTGTTTAAATGTCATTTAGAAATAATATTATTATCTTTCGGATATACTTTTATTCTTATTCCTATTTTATATAAATTGATTATTAATTTCCCTGAAGAAAATAAAATATCAATATGGGTATATAAGCATCATATAATTTTCTTATTTTACTTCCTTTTATTAGATATAATAATGAATGGATTATTATATATTAAACCTTATAATATTCATACTATTTATATTGAAAGGGGATATAATTATCAAATATGTAAAATGGACGATGTATTTGGAATAATTACAAATTATTCAATAATTTTATTTAAATTTTTAATTATTTTTATTGAATTAATTTTAATATTTATTGAATGGAATATTCAAAAAACGATGTATGATATTAGATTTATTAATACAATAATATTTATTAATATAATTACATTAATAATATTATATATATTAAAATTTACAAATATTCATAATTTTATTTTGTATTTATCTTTGGGATGGTTAATAATTATTCTTTCAATTTCTAATTATATGTTATATGGTTATCGAGTTATTTATGGAATATTTCATAGAAAAAATTTAAATAGAGATTTTATAAATAAAGTTAATAAAAAATTTATTAATAATGAATCTAATATTAATTCAGTGATAAGTACATCTCAAATGAATAGTTCAATAGTATATGAAACTAATTGTGTTACTGAAAACTCCAATATTAATACTAATAATACTAATAGTAATAATGGATATGAATATAGAAATAGTAATTATAATAGTAATCGTAATAGTAATACTACTAAAAGTATAACATCAAATAAAGTATCAATTATTTCTAAAATTATAAATTATCATTATACTTCTAAAAGAAATAGTAATAGTGAATCATTTAATTATTCATCAGAAAATAAAACCAATAATTTTAGTTCAATTAACTATTAAAATTATTGATATATATATATATATTAAAAGAAAAATAATAAAATAATAATTAATAAAATTAATAAATTAATACAAATTAAGAGATTTATTAAATTTCGCTTATGTAAATGATTATTTAAATATTATTATTAAAATATAATGATTTTGAGCATTGATTTATAATATTATAATAAAAAGGATTTATATTATAATTTTTAACATTTTTCTTTTTTTTTTTTTATTTTTTTTTAAAAAATTATTATGAAGTAAATTCTTTTTTAAATATACTTGAAATAGAAAATATTATTTTATTTCATAATTTCAAATTTATCATTTAAGAAGAAAAAAGTAATTTAAATAATATTTGAATATTTACATATAATAGTTTTTATTGTTATTATCTTTTTTATTTTTATATTTTTATGTATTTTTTATTGTTTTATATTTAAAATTTTTTTTTAAAAAAAATAAATACATGAATCATTATTAAAAAGAAGAAAGATAAAAAAATAAATTTCCATAAAACTTTATATAATATAATATTATATAATATTCTTTTTAAAATTTAAAGAAGGAAATTTAAAATTTTCCATAAAATTTAAAATTTTATAATATTATATATTAGTCTTTTCAAACTTTTTTTATTCTTAATTTTATTCTCCGTTCATAGTGTTGAAAAGAATTTTAAAAAGTAACTATGTCATTAAAGTAAAAATTATATTATTTTACAAATTATATAAATTATTTATTTATTAATAAAGTTTCTTCTTTTTTTTCTTTTCTTTCTTTCTTTTTTTTTTTTTTTTTTACTAATATTTTATTTTTTTTACTTAAATCTTTTAATCTTTTAATTCTTATATAAAAATGTTTTATTTAATTTTTACATTCTTTATTTATATTATAATCTTAAAAATAAGTAAAAATATATTATTGAAATAATTATTTAGTAATATATATAATAAAATAATAATATTAATTTTTTTGAAATGGAAATTGATTTAATTTTTAATTTAATAATAAAAAAATAAATAATATATATTAATATATATTTAATTAAAAAAAGAATTTATTGAAGGTATTACAATTAATGCAATCACAATAACATATGATGAAGAAAATCAAAGTTATTCATCAATGATTAATGAATTTAATAGATATTCAAAAGAAAATAATTTAGATATTGATGTAAAATTAAATTTAATAACGAGTGCAAATTCATCATATTCTTCTTTTGAATATAATTCAATGGTGGAATCACTTTTTAATAAAAAGTCAACTAAATATGATATATATATATATAATAAAGCGTTTACATCAATTTATGGACCTTATTTAATAGATTTAAAAAAAAATTTAAATGAAGAAAATATTAAAATTTTTGACACAAATACTATTCAACAATCATGTATTTATAAAGATAAATTAGTTGGTCTTGTAAATATTATTATATACAATTTATCTTATTTTATTCTATACATTCTATAATATTTATTTTAATTTTTTTTCTTTTTATATGTATATTCAAAATTATATATATATAATATATCTGTATACCGAATTTTATGTAAAAGCCAATCCAATTAGAATATCAAATATTATATTCTAATAGAATATATTTAGAAAGATATAATAAAACTATACCAAAAACATGGGATGAATTAATTGAAACAAGTAAATATATTTTGGAAGAAGAAAAAAAAATAAATAATACAGACTTGATTGGATATAACGGATTTTTTAGTGGTAAAATAATAAATAATAATGAATAATGAATATAAAAAAATAATAATAATAATAATAATAATAATAATAATAATAATAATAATAATAATAATAATAATAAATATTATAAATAAAAATAATAAATATAACAAATAAAAATAATAAATATAATAAATAATAATAATAAATATAATAAATAATAATAATAAATAATAAATAATAATAATAAATATAATAAATAATAATAATAAATAATAAATAATAATAATAAATAATAAATAATAACAATAAATAATGATAATAATAATAATTTATTTATTTATTTATTTATTTATTTATTAATTTATTTATTATTTCAAATAATATAATTATTAATATTTAATATAAAATATTTTATAGATGAAGATGATGTAATGGTAAGTTCTATTTTTGAATTTATATATTCTTATAGAGAAACATTTGATTCACCTTTTCCAGAATTAACAAGTCAAACGGCAATAAACGCATTAAATAAAATTAAACAAATAAAAAATGAAATTTCATCTGGTTTGTTATATTTTTTTATATAAATGAAAATTTATAATTATTAATATTTCTTATAAAAAATTGATAGATAAATAAATTAATAAAGAAAATATTATTCTTTTTTTTATTTGTTTTTTTCTTTAACAAAAGACTATATTTTTCAATTAAGCAAAGAATTAATAGTAGAAAATTAATTGAAGGAAATGCAATATTTATAAAATTTTATATTATTGGAGGTCCACTTTTTGAAAAAATTACATTTGATATGTCACCATTACCAGGGTATAAAGAAGGAATTTCTGGTTCATCAACAGAAGGATATAATATAGGTATAATTAATTATCCAAATGAAAAAAAATATGAAGAAAGGAAAAAAGCAGCAATAGAAGCAATTAAATATATAACATCAAGAGAGGTTCAAAAAAAATTTTTAAAAAATAGACTTTTAATTCCTGCAATAAAAAGTTTATATTATGATGAAGATGTTTGTAGTAATGCTCATTGTGATTTATTTAGAAATCTTCAATTAGTAGGAATTCCAGTATCTACAACAGATAATTATAATTATTATTCAGGACAATTTAAAAATTTTGTAAGAGAATTTTTATATGAAAATGAAAATGCCGAAAATACATTAAGAAATATAGAAAATATATCAAAAATACATTATTTTACTTTAAATACTGGTGATTTATCTATTGGATTAATTAGTTTTATTTTTTTAACAATTACAATATTTATTATGTTATTATCATTAATATTTATATTTATTCATGATTTTAATCCATTTTTTGAATTTTTATCTCAAGAAAGTTGGATTTTGATTGTTATTGGATCAATATTATTTTTAAGTACTATTTTCACAAAATATGGATCATTAACAATATATAAATGTCAATTATCTATTATTTTATATTCACTTGGATTTTCTTTTTGTTATATTCCTATTTTATATAAATTAATTATTAATTTTCCAGATGAAAATAAAATTTCTTTATGGGTGAAAAGACATTATAAAATTTTTTTCCTTTTTTTCATTTTAATAGATATAATATTGAATGGATTATTATGTATCAAACCATATAATATTCGTACTAATTATATTGAAAGAGGATTCAATTATCAAATATGTATAATGAATAATGTATTTGGAAAAATTTCATTAATATTAATATTTTTATTTAAATTTTTAATTATTTTTATTCTATTAATTTTAATATTTATTGAATGGAATATTGAAAAAACAAAGTTTGATATTAGATTTACTATTTCAACAATATACATTTATATTTTAACAACATTAATATTATGTATAATAAAATTTACAAATATTAATAATTTCATTGCATATAATACCATAAGAGGATGTATAATAAGTACTATATCAATTTCTAATTATATATTTTTATATGGATATCGTATTATCTATGGAATATTACATAAAAAAGATTTAAATCAAGTTTTTATTGATAATATTAATAATAAATTTATTAATAATGAATCAACTGACAATTCAGCATTAAATACATCTCAAATATATAGTACAGTCGTAACTGAATCTAATTTCAATAATGGAAATATTAGTTGTACTCTAACTAAAAGTATAGAGTCAAATAAAGTATCAATTATATCTAAAATTATTAATTATCATTATATAACTGAAGGAAGTAATGAATCTGTTAAGTATATAACTGAAAATAAAACAAATATTAGTTCAATTAAATATTAATAATTATAAAGAAAACAAAAATAAAATTACAAACTAATTAATAATAAAAAATAATAATTGTTGATAATAAAAATAAATATATAAATATATAATATAAATATTATATATATATATATATTAATAATACCTATCATGTCAAAATAAAGAAGTAAAATTTATATATTTTCCAAATATATATAAAAATTATTTTTTAAAAAATAAAATGAAAATATATAAAATTAGATTACTTAACCACTTTTATTATTTATTTATAATTATTATTAAATAAATATAAAAAATAAGATGTTTAATAAATAAACAAAATAAATATAAAGAAATTAAAAAAATAAACAAGAAAAATTGCAAATAATATAATAAAATATTTTTATTAAAATTTTTAATAAAAATTATAAACGTTTATAATATTTTTTTTAAAATTTTAATTTAAAATTTATATGAATTTCTTTTTTTCTGACAAATTTATATATATATTTATTTTTTATTTTTTATTATTAAATTTCTTTATATTTAAATTTTTTATTTTAATATATATTAAAATATAAGAAAGAAAAAAAAAAAATAAAAAATAAAAATATTGTAGATATACAATTAAACTTTTTCTGAAAATTAAATATAATTTTCCACTTCATAATTGAAAAAATTGGAACTTAAATATTATATATTATATTATATAATCTGTATAATATCATAACTATATTATAATAATAAAAATATAATATTTTTTTTATATAAATATTTAAATTATTAATAAAAAAGTACATGATATCAAACAAATTCTTCAATTTTTTAATTTTAATAACCCAATAATATTAAAATAATAATTATTATTTTCTATATTAAAATAAATATATAATAATCATATTTTTAATAAAAAAAAAAATCAAATAATACATAATATAATAAGGTTTTTTGAATTTTTATTTAAACTTTTACAGTATTCGAGTTAATTAATTAATTAATTAAAATATTAATAATAACCAAAATATAATTTAACATAATATTCCGATTTCTAATATTATAAACCTTGTTGGAATATAATTATAATAAATATATAAGTGAATAAGTAAATTAATGATCTATTATTTATTTACTTTATTCTTATACTTTTTTATAATTTTTTTTTAATGGTATATTTTTTATTTCTTATTTCCAGTTTTATGATTTTAAGATAAAAATGTTTTATTTATTTTTAATTTTTTTTATTTACATAATACTATTAAATATAAGTAAATATATCATATATATAAACCATATAAATAATATTATTTTATGAAATTGAAATTAAATCTATTATTACTTTTTTACTTTTACTATTATATATTTTAAATATAAATAAAAAGATATTATTAATTGTGTTACAGTTAATGCAATAATATTGACACCAAATGAAGAAAACCAATCTTTTTTATTTATAATAAATGAATTTAATAAATATTCAAAAGAAAACAATTTAGATATTGATATAAAATTAAATTTATTAACGAGTTCAAATTCATCATATTCTTCTTTTGAATATAATTCAATGATAGAAACACTTTTTAATAAAAAGTCAACAAAATATGATCTATACTTTTATAATAAATTATTTATATCAAATTATGGACCTTATTTATTAGATTTGAAAAAATATTTAGAAAAAGAACATATTGAAATTTTTGATCATAATGTTATATCACAATCATGTACTTATAAAGATAAATTAGTTGGTCTTGTAAATATTTATTATAATAATAACTTCTATATGATTGTATATTATTTGATTTTTTTTTAATTTAATTTTATTTATTATATTATATTTTATTTTTATTTTATTCCAATATATTTTATTTTATTTTATTTTATTTTTTTATTTTATTTTATTTTATTTTATTTTTTTATTTTATTTTATTTTATTTTATTTTATTTTATTTTATTTTATTTTATTTTATTTTATTTTATTTTATTTCATTTTATTTTATTTTATTTTATTTTATTTTATTTTATTTTATTTTATTTTATTTTATTTTATTTTATTTTATTTTATTTTATTTTATTTTATTTTATTTTATTTTATTTTATTTTATTTTATTTTATTTTATTTTATTTTTAAATAATAAATAATTATTTTGTTAAATATAAATAATGTATTTTATATAACAAAAGCCAGCATCATTAGAATATCAAATATTATATTCTAATCGAATATATCTAGAAAAATATAATAAAACTATACCAAAAACTTGGGATGAATTAATTGAAACAAGTAAATATATTTTGGAAGAAGAAAAAAAAATAAATAATACAGACTTGATTGGATATAATGGATTTTTTAGTGGTAAAATAATAAATAATAAATAATAATGAATAATGAATAATAATAATAATAATAATAATAATAATAATAATAATAATAATAATAATAATAATAATAATAATAATAATAATAATAATAATAATAATAATAATAATAATAATAATAATAATAATAATAATAATAATAATAATAATAATAATAATAATAATAATAATAATAATAATAATAATAATAATAATAATAATAATAATAATAATAATAATAATAATAATAATAATAATAATAATAATAATAATAATAATAATAATAATAATAATATATATTGTTTTAGACAAAGATTATACTATATTAAGTTCAGTTTTCGAATTTATATATTCTTATAGAGAAACATTTGATTCACCTTTTCCAGAATTAACAAGTCAAACAGCAATAAATGGATTAAATAAAATTAAACAAATAAAAGATGAAATTTCATCTGGTTTGTTATATTTTCTTATATAAATAAAATTTTATAATTAATAATATTTGTTATAAAAAAATTGATAGATAAATAAATTAATAAAGAAAATATTATTCTTTTTTTTTTGTATTTGTTTTTTTCTTTAACAAAAGACTATATTTTTCAGTTAAGCAAAGAATTAATAGTAGAAAAATTAAAAGAAGGAAATGCAATATTTATAAAATTTTATATTATTGGAGGTCCACTTTTTGAAAAAATTACATTTGATATGTCACCATTACCAGGGTATAAAGAAGGAATTTCTGGTTCATCAACAGAAGGATATAATATAGGTATAATTAATTATCCAAATGAAAAAAAATATGAAGAAAGGAAAAAAGCAGCAATAGAAGCAATTAAATATATAACATCAAGAGAGGTTCAAAAAAAATTTTTAAAAAATAGACTTTTAATTCCTGCAATAAAAAGTTTATATTATGATGAAGATGTTTGTAGTAATGCTCATTGTGATTTATTTAGAAATCTTCAATTAGTAGGAATTCCAGTATCTACAACTGATAATTTTAATTATTATTCAGGACAATTTAAAAATTTTGTAGGAGAATTTTTATATGAAAATGAAAATGCTGAAAATACATTAAGAAATATAGAAAATATATCAAAAATACATTATTTTACTTTAAATACTGGTGATTTATCTATTGGATTAATTAGTTTTATTTTTTTAACAATTACAATATTTATTATGTTATTATCATTAATATTTATATTTATTCATAATTTTAGTCCATTTTTTGAATTTTTATCTCAAGAAAGTTGGATTTTGATTGTTATTGGATCAATATTATTTATAAGTACTATTTTCACAAAATTTGGATCATTAACAATATATAAATGTCAATTATCTATTATTTTATATTCACTTGGATTTTCTTTTTGTTATATTCCTATTTTATATAAATTAATTATTAATTTTCCAGATGAAAATAAAATTTCTTTATGGGTGAAAAGACATTATAAAATTTTTTTCCTTTTTTTCATTTTAATAGATATAATATTGAATGGATTATTATGTATCAAACCATATAATATTCGTACTAATTATATTGAAAGAGGATTCAATTATCAAATATGTATAATGAATAATGTATTTGGAAAAATTTCATTAATATTAATATTTTTATTTAAATTTTTAATTATTTTTATTCTATTAATTTTAATATTTATTGAATGGAATATTGAAAAAACAAAGTTTGATATTAGATTTACTATTTCAGCAATATACATTTATATTTTAACAACATTAATATTATGTATAATAAAATTTACAAATATTAATAATTTTATTGCATATAATACCATAAGAGGATGTATAATAAGTACTATATCAATTTCTAATTATATATTTTTATATGGATATCGTATTATCTATGGAATATTACATAAAAAAGATTTAAATCAAGTTTTTATTAATAATATTAATAATAAATTTATTAATAATGAATCAACTGACAATTCAGCATTAAATTCATCTCAAATGAATAGTACAGTTGTAATTGAAACTAATTTCAACAATAGAAATAATAGTTTGATTACAGCTAACAGTAAGGAGTCAAATAAAATATCAATTATGTCAAGAATTATAAATTATCATTATAGTAGTTCAATTGAAGATAAAATCAATATTAGTAAATATAATTAAAAATCCAATAAAAATATAAAAATATGTTAAATATATGTATATATATATATTTAAAAATGATTAAAAAAATATAAAAAAATTTCAATAAATTATTTAAAATAAATAAATAAATAGATATATTAAAGCATAAGTGAAAAAAAATTATTATTTAATATAAATAATAATATTGTTATTATTATTATCGTTATTATATATTTTATTATTAAATATAATTAATTTAAATGAGTGAAAAAAAAAAATAAATTGTAATTATTAGTAGTTATTATAATATTAAAAGAAGATGAATTATTATTTTTACTAAAATATGAAAGTAAAAATATTAATAAATATTAATGATATTTTTGAAAATAAATAATATATAATTACATAATATTAATAATAATTTTTGGAAATATTTTAAAATTATTATGTAAATTTAATTACCATTACCATATTTTTATTGATGGATTGCATATTCTTATTATATAATCAAAGATAAAGGAAAATATATAATATATAATATATTATATATAAAAATATAAATTTAAATTAATTATAAAATAAAATTGAATAAAAAAACTTAACCACCAATTTATATTTTTCGAAAAAAAAAAAAAAAAAAAAAAAAAAAAAAGATTTTTTTCAATGTTTAATAAAAAAAATTTAATTTTTTTTTTTATTTAATTAAATTAAATCGGAAAATAAAATTGAATTTTCCACTTAAAAGTATTATTTATTATTCCTACTTTTTTTTTTTTTTAATAAAAAAAAAAAAAAAAAAAACCAATATTTTGGTAAAATAATAAATGATAAATGTATATATATATATTATTGAGGAATTTTTCAATTGTATATTTTAATGATGGTAAAATTTTTTAAAACATTCAAATTAATATTATATAACATTTATTAATATTAAATAATATTTTATAATTATTACTATTAGTTTATTTATTATGTCATAAAAAAAAAAAAAATAGTATAAAACTAACCCTATTAAAATTAAAAAATAAATGGAAATTTTAAATAAAATATATTAATAAAAAAAAAAGAAAAAGAAAAAGAAAAAGAAAAAGAAAATTGTAAATTTTAAAAAATATTAAAAAATATATACTTTTTAATATTTTTTAAATTTTAATTTTAAATATTTAAATTTATAATTTTTAATAATTAATTCTATATCTTTTTTTTTTTTATATTATTTAAAATTTACAATTTTCTTTTTCTTTTTCTTTTTCTTTTTCTTTTTTTTTATTAATATATTTTATTTAAAATTTCCATTTATTTTTTAATTTTATTTTTTTTTTTAATTTTCCACTTATTATTATTATATTTTTTTTTTTTTAAATTTTTTTAAACCGAATTTTCATTTTTTCATTTTTGGAAAAATCAATATATATTACTAAAAGAAATATATACTATTTGTTTTTAATATTATCTTTTATGTTTTATGATAAAAAATTATATATCATCTTTAAATAAAAAATGTTTTATTTAATATTTTCATTCTTTAGTTACATAATAATATATTTGAATATAGGTAAAAATTAAACAATATATAAATAAATATAAATAATAATATATAAATTACTCATATATTCATATAACTAAAAACAAAATAAAAAAAATTATTATTGTATTATTTATTATAAATTATAAATTATTATCATAATATATTATTTATTTTTTTTTAACTGAATAAAAAAATAAAAAATAATAATAATAATAAAAAAAAAAAAAAAAGATATTATAAAATGTATTGAGATTAATGCAGTGGCAATAGCACATGATGGATATGGACATTCTTATTCAAATATGATTAATGAATTTAATAAATTTTCAAAAGAAAATAATTTAAATATTGATATAAAATTTAATTTATTAACAAGTGCAAATTCTTCATTTTCTTCTTTCCAATATAGTTTAATGATGCAAACACTTCTTAACAAACATTCAACAAAATATGATATATATTTTTATAAAAATAATTTTGTAGCAAGTTATGGACCTTATTTATTAAATTTAAATGATTATTTAAATGAAAGCAATATTAAAATTTACGACTCCAATATTATTTCACAGTCATGCTATTTTAATGAGAAATTAGTTGGCCTTGTAAATATTTATTAAATAAAAATTATTATTTTTAATTATATTATTTTTTATTTATTTAAATAATTTTTGTATTATATTATAATATGTATATATATTTTTGTTATTATTTTTATTTAATTATATTTATATTAAAAAGGAATAATTAATGAATAAATTATAAATTTTTTATTATTATTTAAATAAAAAGCCAGCAGCATTAAATTATCAAATTTTATATTCTAATAAAATACTTTTAGAAAAATATAATAAAACTATACCAAAAACATGGGATGAACTAATTGAAACAAGTAAATATATTTTGAGGGAAGAAAGAAAAATCAATAACACAGACTTGATTGGATATAATGGTTTTTTTAGTGGTAAAATAATAAATAAATAAATTACAATAATGAGTAAATAATTATTAAAAGTATTAATAAAATTAATAATAACAATAATAATAATAATAATAAAAATAATAATAATAATAATAATAATAATAATAAAAATAATAATAATAATGAATAATGAATAAATAATTAATAATAATAATAATAATAATGATAATGATAATAAAAATAACAATAATAATAAAAGTAATAAAAGTAATAATAAGGACGATAATAATAATAATAATAATAATAATAATAATAATAATAATAATAATAATAATAATAATAATATATAATATTTATTACTAATAATAATATTATTAATATTTAATTAATAATTTTTACAGATGAAGATGATATTATATTAAATTCTGTTTTTGAATTTATATTTTCTTATAGAGAAACAATTAATTCGCCATTTCCAGAATTAAATACTCAAACTGCAGTAAATGCATTAAATAAATTGAAAGAAATAAAAGATGAGATTTCTATAGGTAAAAAATATTTAAATTATTAATAATGATATTATATTATAAATTAATTATTAATAAATAAAATAAAATAAAATAAAATAAAATAAAATAAAATAAAATAAAATAAAATAAAATAAAATAAAATAAAATAAAATAAAATAAAATAAAATAAAATAAAATAAAATTAATAGTAATATAGAATAAGTTACAAGTACAAATAAAATAAAATAAATAGTAATATAGAATAAGTTACAAGTACAAATAAAATAAAATAAATAATAATATAGAATAAGTTACAAGTACAAATAAAATAAAATAAATAGTAATATAGAATAAGTTACAAGTACAAATAAAATAAAATAAATAGTAATATAGAATAAGTTACAAGTACAAATAAAATAAAATAAATAGTAATATAGAATAAGTTACAAGTACAAATAAAATAAAATAAATAGTAATATAGAATAAGTTACAAGTACAAATAAAATAAAATAAAATAAATAGTAATATAGAATAAGTTACAAGTACAAATAAAATAAAATAAAAAAGTTTATTTATATTAATAATATTTATTATTATTCTTTAAAAAAAATAAAAAATAAAAAATAAAAAATAAAAAATAAAAAATAAAAAATAAAAAATAAAAAATAAAAGACACTATATTTCAATCAAATATAGATTATACAATGAATAAACTTTCAGATGGAAATGCAATATTTTTAAAATTTTATCTTGTTACTGGACCAAATTTAGAAAAAATACCATATAATATATCATTATTACCAGGATTTAAAGAAGGAATTTCAGCTTCAGCAATAGAAGGAGATAATATAGGTATAATTAATTATCCAAATGAAAAAAAATATGAAGAAAAGAAAAAAGCATCAATCGAAGCCATTAAATATATAACATCCATAGATATTCAAAAAAAAATTTTAAAAGAGAAACTTACTATTCCTGCAATAAAAAGTTTATATTATGATGAAGATGTTTGTAGTAGTGCTCATTGTGATTTATTTAGAAATCTTCAATTGGTTGGAATTCCAGTATTAACTACCGATAATTATAATTATTATACAGAACAATTTAAGTATTTTATAAATGAATTTTTATATAATAATGTAACAGCCGAAGAAACATTAAAAAACATAGAAGATATAACAAAAATATATTATTTGACATTAGATATTAATGATGATACATCCTCTGGATTAATATGTTTCATTATTATTTCAATATTGATAATATTAATGGTATTATCTTTAATCTTTTTATTCCTTAATAATTTTAATCCATTTTTTGAATTTTTATCACAAGAATATTGGATTTTAATTGTTACTGGATCAGTTTTAATTTTTAGTGTTTGTTATTCAAAATTTGGAAGGTTAACAATTTTTAAATGTCATTTATCTATATTTTTATTTTCCTTTGGATATACTTTAATTTATATTCCAATTTTATGCAAATTAATTATTAATTTTCCAGAAGAAAATAAACTATCGAGATTGGTAAATAATCATCAATTTAAAATTCTTTCTTTTTCCATTTTATTCATTATTATATTAAATGGATTATTATATATTAAACCTTATGATATTGATACTAATTATATTGAAAAAGGGAAAAATTATCAAATTTGTGTAATGAATAATAATTCCTTTGGAAGATTTATATTTATATTACTATTTTCATATAAAGTAATAATTATATTTGTTGAAATAATTTTAATATTTATTGAATGGGGTATTCAGGAAACCAGTTATGATATAAAATTTATAATTACCTCAATATATATTAATATTCTAATAATAATAATATTATGTATATTTAAATTTAATAATATAAATAATTTTAATTTATATTATTTAATACGAGGAATTATATTTGGTTCTATCGCCATTTCAAATTATATATTTTTATATGGATATAGAGTTATTTACGGCATATTTCATAAAGATTATATAAATAAAGTTAATAAGAATTTTGTTAATAATGAATCTAATAGTAATAATTCTAATAATATTAATTCAACTCAAATTAAAAGTTCAATAGTATATAATACTACCTATTTAACTGAAAATAATAATAATGATAATTATAATAATAATAATAATAATAAAAAAGATTATAATGAAAGTATATCTTCAAATAGACAATCAGTTATTTCCAAAATAATAGGTTATCATTATTTAACTAAAAGAAATGAATCATCTAGAGATATAGCTATATATAGTACCAATTATAGTCATTTTAATAATGATTAAAGCTGTTCATATTATAAAAAAAAAAGATTATAATATTAAAATAATAATAATATAAAAATATAAATATTTTTATATTATATTTATATATTATAATTTAGTAATAATAATTCATTACTATTGTTAAAAATACATATTAATTATAAAATATTATTAAATAAAAATACTTTTTAATAATAATAATAATAATAATAATAATAATAATTATTATTATTATTATTATTATTATTATTATTATTATTGATAAAAAGAAAAGAAAAAAATATATAGATATTTATAAATAAAAATAAAAAACATATTTTTCACATACTTTTTTTTTTGTAGATAAAATATATATTAAATTTATAATTTTTATATTATATTTTATTCACAGTAATAATGATTTTTTATTTTATTACTATCATTATGTTTAATTATTATTATTATTATTATTATTATTATTATTATTATTATTATGATTATTATTATTATTATTATTATTATTATTATTATTATTATTATTATTATGATTATTATTATTATTATTATTATTATTATTATTATTATTATTATTATTAATATTATTTGACTATGATTAATCTTAAAGTATATTATAATTTTGATTATGATTTTATATTCCCTTAAGTTTAACACAGTTATTTTTAAAATATTAATAATAAATTAAATTAAAAAGTATCCGTGAAAGAGGATAACTATATTGAACAACCTCAATATATGTAAAAATAAAAATTTTTATCTGATAATATTATCAAGTAAATTGAGTAAACATATTAGTTTTAATATTTAACTATAAAATAAATTTATAATGTAATAAATTTAAATTATTAAACATATTTTTCTCTTTTTTTTTTTTTTTTTTTTTTTTTGACATTTTTTTTATTACTTTTATTAACTTTTTTTTTTTATTAGACAATCAACTTTTTCAATATAATTTTATAATATAAAAATTTAATAAGATATATACATATATATATTTATTTATAATTTATAAATGTTTTTTTTTTTTTCAATTATAAAAAAAGACTATTAATGAATTTACTATAAATAATAATAATATAATATTATTAATTAACTTAGATATTAAATATACACATATATATATTAAATTTTTATTTTAACATTATGATTATCTTTATATATAAATATATTTTTATATATATATATATATATATATATATATATAAAAGTAGATTATATATTATATTTAAATGATTATTTTTCTATTTTATTTATTTATTTATTTTTATAATACAATTCTAGGGTTATGTTATAGGTTATAATTATTGTTTTAATTTATTTCTATCGTACAATTATTTTTTTTATATATTTATTTATAATTTATTATTTCTTTTTTTTTTTACTTCTTCTTCTTAATATTAGGATATTCATTATTGGAAATTATAAAGATTTTTATTACGACTAAATGTATCATTATTATTATTTACCATTGATATATCTGAAACAAAATGTTTAAATGATTTATCATTAGGTATATGTATATTTTCATTAATATTATTTGGATCTAAAAATGGATTATCATAACTATTATTATTATAACTATTTTTATTATAATTATTATAATTATTATTATTATAATTAATATAATTATAATTATTATTATTATTATTATTATTATTATTATTATTATTATTATTATAATATTTATCATCATTTTCATAAATTTTATTATAATTATTAGTAGTAGTAGAACTTTGATAACCTATACTATAATCAGAATTTAATGCATATGAGGAAACCTTTGCTTCTAAACTTGAACAAATTAATAATATTTGATCAATAAATATCATAAAATATTGAACATTAGCAATAGCTTGTCTTACAGATTCAAATAAAACATCCATAACAATTGGAGGATCATGGAAATAACAATAATAATATTGTATACCAATAGCAATAACAATAAATGGTAAACAAACCATAGCAACAAGGGCTGAACTAATAATTCTAAATTCTGATAAAGTTTTAAATTTTTTCATGAAATCCATTTGAATATCATTGACTTCAAAAATACATTTTTTTAAAGTGAAAAATACTGAACATTCATAAATAATTGAAGTAACAATAACTGCTAATTGTACACCCCAATAATTAATTCTAAATTGACTTTTTTTATCTTCATTAAAAGTACCATCTATAGGATTATAAAAACCGGTAGGACTTCTACATAAATGATACATAATTAAAAATATTTTTGATAAATTAAATAGACCACATGTCAAATAAACATAATTCATTTCTTTCTTTTTCACAATAGCTTTAGTACGTAATAATGGATACCAATCCGCAATAATTTCTCCTACATACCAACCTATAGTTCCAATTTGTCTTGTTAAAAACCAACGGAAGGGATGATTATCAAAATCTGCATAAGTTTCACATGTCATATATTCACCATATTCATCTTTTACTCTTTTATTATAATAATAGGTATTATAACGTTTACCAAATTCTTCAAGAATACTTCCAGACATTCTATATATATACATAAAATAAGATAATTATTATTAATATTAATTATTAATTATTTATTATTATTAATTATTAATTATTAATTTGCTGTTATTATTATAATTATTATTAATTATTAATTGTTAATTTGTTATGATTATAATTA